>JASANB010004586.1:0-18304 GCA_030248155.1 Sabatieria punctata | reverse complement strand
ATTTCGTTAATCCGGACACAGATTGACTCTTGAAAATTCCAATCGATTTCGCTAAACTAAAAAATGTAGAGATAATTAATGACTGTGCCTTTGTAAGATTTCGCTATGTAGTTAAGAAAGTTGTCTAGTGCTTATTCATTTAGTACATATGTTCCCCACTAGGTAGTGAACTCTAAATGGCGACCTCCAGTACTAATTCACCAAAGAAAGAATCACTCGACGCGATCTCATAGGCGACTCCCATCCCATATCACCCCAAACCTCAGCAACGTAAAAGTTATCTACTGTAACTTAACTATGACCTTTAGAGGAATCACTGCCAGTCTTAAACCTTACTACCGGTCTCTCTTAGTACTAAAAATTCGTTCTGACTTTGAAACATAGCATAATCAGTTGTGGCTAGTGCGAATTTAGCTAAAATGTCCCGGCAAAGCTGTATAGTGGATTAGATCTACTGTAAATGAGGTCGTATAGATAATCAGTTTGGCTTGGGCCAACGTAACTGCTGAAACCGTAAAAAATAGTTGGCCTAAGGCTGGGTTTCGGACTGATGGGGCAAATGGCAAATGATCAAATCTGCCAAAGTCACATGGAACACTTTTTTGTAGATTAGGTACCTCCGTGGAACAGCAATTATTTGCTTCAAACTTGTTAGCTGCAGCAAACAGACCTCGATCATAGAGTTTATGTCACCGAAATTGAAAGTATAGTATTGAAGTGAATTTCACTTTAGAGCCGTTTCGTAGTGAAAAATTCGATAAAACGTTTACGCTTATATTCTATCAGCAGAAAAACATGGCGCCAGTGCTTTTCAGCAAGAAAACAACACTTGAAATTTTTGTTCGTCAATCCGGACAAAATCTGCCGGTCCCAACTTGTCCGGATCCGAACCAACGAGACTTGACTGTAACTTATTTTATCTAATTCCGCTCATGAAGGTGACAGATCCTTACGCTGATCTCCTTCTCCTTAGAACTCTAGGTACAACGGACTGATTTGCCTGTACCTGTTTTTGCCTTTTTATACGTATTTTTGCTTACAAACACGTATATGAAATTTTTTTCAGGTGGTGAATCCTTAGTGGATGTATTTCATAAATAGCAAACCTTATAGCGTTTTAGGGTGCGGTTACTCTACATTCGCGCCGCGCGACCGAAAACGTTCAATGACCCAAAATGTAAGCCTGAGCTAAGCATAAGCCTGAAAGTAAGTTTAAGCCTAAGCGCAAGCCCGATGACAGTTGTATCAGGGATGCGGAAGTTGCCTGCGGCCTCTGCGTATATACATACTGTACATGTAGGATGCCTACTGGCCCGATTTTTAGTGCAAATCTCCTTGCACTACTGCGTCGATTAAATTTTCCTTCATCTATTTATATTTGCTCCAACCAATCGATGAGTGACTAAACGACAATTACCGTCACAACTTGTACGCACTGTCTGACACATCTTTAGAAGTGCTTTTGCATTACAAAAGCTGCTTTTCTGTTGTTGCTTATGGACAGGCGTTCCAACAAAGAAGTTCACCACACAACGCAACGTGACGTTCGTACCGCGTGCGCATTTGTCTTTTCGGCTGACTGCATATTTGTGCGCTCTCCTGTAACCGTTTGCGGCCTGTAAAACCACTTCTTGTATTCGCCGAACATCACGCACACATGCATAAACTAGGTTCAGTGTACATTGATTAAGGAATAATCGGAAACGATTGGTCATATAAGAAACTGTCGATCATGCAGTACAAAAGTTTCGCCCTGATACATTGATGCATCTGAAGCTATGCGTTCTCTGCCAGTGCCGTCTTTAGCATCCAGACCCAGTCCTCTGGGACTGTCCGATTCGGTTGCATACGGATTGACGACGCAAAGTGAATTTTCATAGGCGGATGCTACGGTTTTGGGGTCGAGGTCGGTGCGCGGACTCCAAATTTCGACCTCGGTCAACGGACTGTCAGGAGGCGGGGATATTGGCAATACTTGTTTTGGGCACTTTATGGTGTGCACTTCTATGAACGTGGCCATATCTTGAGTTGCTGCATCCGTCTCAGCCCTGAAACCCGATTTTCAGATTTCTAAACGTATCTGCTAAATTCGGATTTAGGGAGGTTCTACAGCGAGCGTGTGAGAGAAAAACGCATGCTTGGGTCGGAGCGAAGGGAAAATACGTGAAATCTACAGTGGACTGCGTGCATGCAAAACGGGACGATCATGCTGTGCAAGATGTGTGTACATACGTACGTACGTACTTGGCGGCAAAGTTTTCGAGGCAAAGCTGACCGTCCTGTTTCATTTTGGATTGCTCTGCGTCAATCGAGTTGACCGCCACTGCCTACAATTTATGCTAATTCAATAGTGCAATAGTCGATCAATTTGGGATGCCGCTACCGACCGAGCACGTCCAATTTTGCTCTTTGTCACTCGCGCACAAAACCTTCACTCTCATCTGAACACCGTGCAGAAGCTACTACGTACATCACATTACGCACAGTTTGTTCGACGGTTTATACACTGAGAATACTACCAGTAGCCTACCCAGCGGTGCACAATAGGTGCACCCCCTTTCAAGTGAAGATCACCCCTCAATAACTCGAGAAAGAAACAATGTACGATTGAAAAATTGCGTTGTTTGGCACGAACGCATTTTAATGACGCTGCTGATTAAAACAAATTTTAGCCACGGGTTATTTTGAAATTTTCATAAAGGGATGCGTGGTAAGGCAGGCTGTGGCGGTTTCCACGCATTCATTCATAGGTAGTGTACCTTGCTATAGTGTTGAGTCTGGGCAATGATAGGGGCCGTTCCGAAGGCGGTTTCCTCGTCTCCGAGCGCAAAGTCGTCGCTGTCATTCTGAGCGGAGGTGGCAGGTCCCCAGTCAATCATCACTTTTCCGCAGAGCACGAGCGCCACAGCCATGGTGGTGGGGCCGGCCAGCCAGACCTTGCTGAGAATAGATTCCTTCTCGAAGATGGCGAATCCGGAGAAGATGAGGCCGACGGTCATGAGCGAGCAGGAGACGAAGCCGTAGGAGAAGAGGTGCAGCGTGTGTCGGGTGCAACGCCGAGGGCAGCAGCGAGTCATCGGGGTTCACCCAGAGCGGGTGCCACGGTGTCAGAACATTGGTCTGCTCTAATTAATTGGTTACGGCGGCAGCAAAGAACCGCCGAGTTAGGAGACGGCTCCAATTACCTCTGCCGGAACGACAGATCGATCGAGCAGTCAGTGATTGGTCGCTTCTTGAATGAATGACATATCTGATTGGTAAAAAGCTCAAAGCGACCTACTTGTACGACCGGCAATTAGTGCCAGCCGATCGCGCCTGATATTAGCCACCGCCGGCCGATGTTTGATCTAGAGATACTTATTAGATAGGTAGTGGCAGTGCGTAAATGGAGGCCACTCTATATTGGCACCGAAAGACTAGAATCGTGGGACAGACAGCCGAGTGAAACCGAACCCGCAATTAAGCCCATTTGTTAGCTATGCAGCTAATTAGTCCATTGTTGGTCCAGTGCGGCGGAAGCGAAGAAGAAGAAAGGCCCCAACAACCAATCAATTCCCTGCCGACTGAATGAGGCTCAAGCAGATTTAGCATAATGAATGCCACGTCTGGTGGCCAACAGTTTGTCAGCAGAGCACTTGCTGGCCTGCCTGCAGCAAGCTTGATATTTTTGCCATCAAAATGCATAAAAAGACGCCGATAAAGAGCCATTTGGTCGCACTCACCTTACAAGTGTCGCTTTGCATAAAAGCTTGCTCTTTCAGCTCGAATACGCTGGCAAAATTCAATTAGCAGTGTCAATTGTTTGCGGAATGCTCCTGTCCAACAACTACACCGTTAGCTGCAGAACAACTGAACAGAAGCGCTGTACGCTAATAAAAGACATCATCCCTTGGGCCTAATAAAACGACCCTCAGTTTAAGAAAGGCCTCTAAATAGACGCATAGCTCTCTGGTGCGTTGAGCTTTTGCGATAACAACTATATTAGTCATAATCGATGCTTATTGACTCTCTTTAGTTCGGATCTGCTTTGCTCATTGCTGCCATCTAACCACAACAATGGAAATAAAGGGATTTACGTAAGATGCGCAGAATATTGCGAATAAAACGATTTACGTAAGATTACTCGAATTGCGTCAATAGAATCTGCAAAAAAGAATTGCAGTGTTTGTGTTGCTTGATTTGAAGGTGCTATAGCAGTTTTATTTCACGCATAAATCGCAATCACTCGTTAATAGTGTTTTTAGTAAACAGCTATGTATATACTGCAGTGACATCATAACGTGCATGCCATGCCAAACCTCATTCACCACTAATTTCCCTCATCGCGTGGCTGATATTCTTGCGTACGTATGCGTATTGGGTCGGGTACCAGCTCCAGCGCAAATTAGTATTACAAACTTTGAACAAATTTCGAAAAATTTTTCTTTGGAAGGAAGTGGACAAACAAAAAATTCGTAGACCACACACATATACCATTTTCTTTTGCCACACCACAAACAGCTTGAATCTGTGAATTTTTACACAACCAGCTCGTTATTCATATCAAGTCACCCTACTCTGTTTTTTAGAAGCGTAGAAAAGTAGCACCCAAAAAGATTTTTCGGTGGCACGTTGCGCACTTTAACAATTTTTGCAGTAGGACTCGCAATTTGTTGGCCGAGCTGGCACTTTTTTCAATCACCAACAAGCATCAAGTAGGTAACTCTATTACATTGACAGTATACTAATCTGTGCAATCCTATACACTGGATAAACAACTAATGACCGATTTCCGGCTCTAATGCCCGCCAAAACAGGAATTTCGATAAGTCCATCATGGACAACTTTGAACGAAACTGAGACACAGTTTGTACGCCCAGAATTTCAGATGGCAAACTATTCCATATCGGTATAACACGACAGGCAAAGTAATTCTTGCGTAAGTCCAGCCGGGTATGCGGTACATACAACTTAAATCTGTGTCCTCTAGTGGCGACTGGTGGAGCTACACTAAAAATCCAGTCACATCTGCATTATCATCACTGAGAAAGGCACTGAGCACACGTTTTACACCTTTATTTGCTTCTCTAGCTTCTTTAGATTCTGCTGGATATTCACCGATGAGCCTTCTTCGCAAATGTGTCAGTCTGTCACCGAACACATTGAGTCCAGTCCATTCATAAGGGTTGTTGTTTTTAGGGTCTCCTGGTCTGTGGCCACTTCCCCACAACTTGTCTGCACATGCTTCCACCAGTCTGGTCCCACAGGTCATGAAAAGTTGGTGGGAGTTCTGAGTTTTGCCTGAACTTTGCCTCATTGGCTACCTCCAGCTCCAACTGCTGTTCAGCGAACTTGTACCACTCCTGGGTGGTGCCTGGCCACTGAATCTGTTCACCTAGCCTCGTTACTGAAGCTGCATCATCGTTTTCTTTCATCTGCTTCTCTGTCTTCTTTTTGCCACAGTGCTTGGGCTTTTTGACAGAGGTACTGTTCTGTGGAAGTGAAAGTCTCTCAATCCACAGCAAACTTGCAGGGGTAGTGATTTGAAAAGACAAAACTCTTGGTAAAGAAGGCAGTGACATTGTTGCCATACTCAGGCAGTCTGTCCTTAAGCTGCTGTTTTTCTGGTGGCAAAACCACCGCTGAACTCTTAGCTTCAGTACCTTGCTGTAGCTTCCTTTTGGCAAATTGTGTCTCTGCATGATCTACTGGCCGATCTGGACATTCTTCATCGTCAGCGGTCTTGGCTTCTGGTGCATTGCAGTGTTTATTGTCATGTCCTTTCTTGAGGCACCGCTTGCACCAGCGCTCCATTCCCCAGTACCAGTTGTTGATTTTTCTCTTCGTACAGTGTAACCATAGTTGACTGGTACCAGGCGAAACCTGGTATCTTCTGTGGTGCGGATCGTTGTTTCTGGGTAGGTCAGCCAACGCAATCCTCCAGTCAGCTTGAGTCCCTTTTCCTTTAACCAGGTTTCTATGTTGGCTTCTGTCTCGTGGACAGGGATGCCACACAGACACAGCACCCGTCTCTTTGAGTCAGGCATGTTCTCCATTCCAATGGCAATGGAAATGGCAGCTGGAGATAAAGTCTCCAGACAAAACTGCTCTACCTACAAACAAACAGTGACATCAGATCCAGCTGCTAGTCATCTTTATGTACTAACCATTGTACTAATCTTATTTTAAATATTAATCAATAAAAAACTTTCGTTAAAAAAAGTCTCCAGACAAGTTCTGCTTATGGGAATGTAAAGAGTTCTGTCTTTGATGCTTGTGATGGCATCCTCAGAGCATACATGTCGTTGGGGGTGTAAAGGGGGGGGGGGCCGGCCCCCCAAGCCCGATTTTTCGGCAAAAGGCCCCCCAGCGGATTTTTTGGGGGGACCTGAAAACCCACTTTTGGATTCCAAAGTAAAGGAAATTTTGGCCCAGACAATACATTCTGCAGCACAAAATTGGGTTTTCGCCTACCCTACAACCCAAAACAGGGTTTTGTAAGGCTTAGAAATCCTAAATAGGGTTTTTAGACTGCTTAGAAACCCTGATTAGGGTTTTTAGGTTACTTGGAATGGAAACCCTAAAACAGGGTTTTCAGGTTACTTTTAAACCCTGATTAGGGTTTTTAAGCTACTTTGAAACGCTAAACAGGGTTTTCAGTTTGCTTTCAAACTCTAATTAGGGTTTTTAGGCTACTTTTAAACCCTGATTAGGGGTTTTAGGCTACTTTTAAACCCTAAACAGGGCTTTAAGACTGGCCTAGAGAGGGTTTTTTGGTTGATTAGAAACCCTAAACAGGGTTTAAGAACTGCATTCAATCACTAAATAGGGTTTTTTTTAGTAATCCTATAAGTCAAAACAGGGTTTTGCGCGTGCCTTAGAATCGAAATTAGGGTTCTCCGCCATGCCTCACCTGATCGGCCCGCCGGGCCGGGCCGGGCAGGAAAAAAGGTGCCCGTGCACAGCTCTAGTTTAAACCTCTGGATCTGGGAATACTCCACCGATTGGGTTTGAACCCTTTTTTTACAAAACTTTTGTTGCTTTATGTTTCGAATGACAGAGTTTACGGACGGGCCCACATAGTACAACTTAAACAAGTGTGCGACATAAACAAAACAAAACAAAACAAGAACAAAACTGACGCACTTCGAACTTCATACAGTGCTGTGCTAAGCTTCAACCACCATATCAGCAGCATTCTGCTTGAGCATCTTAGAAACCAGGTGTCCTTTGAAGAGAATCATCTCCAGAATCACCGAGCACAGGAGACCGGCGTCACTAGCCGAACAGTGACCGGTCTGCTGCAGCAGATTCGGAACCTGATGAGGCTTGAATATCTTCGGTTTGACTAGATAAGCAGCGGCCGACACCACACCTGAGGCCAAAAGGAAGTAGTCACTCTGGAGGCACAATAAACGGCCCGTGTTTCTGATGGCACCGCTGTCCGGCTGTGCACGTTGGAGCAGAGTAGCATAAAGCTGAGGTCTGTTGAGCAGCACCAGGTCCAGCACAAACAAGCACCAGTTCCACCAGTCCAGCAACAAGTGTGCTTGTTGACCCAGAGCTCCAGGCAAGAGTTTGAGCAGCGTTTCCACGTAAGTCAGCGGACTGTGCTGGCTGACCTTGTAGCTGAGTTGGTTGAGAAGCTTCAGCTCCGAGTGCAGAATGTCGTCTGGCTGCTTCACGTGACCCAGCGAACGCAGGTACTTGCGCGCATCTTCCACGCACACGCAATTGTAGTAGGAGAAGAGCTTGGAGGCGATCTGAATGCAGGAGATGGCTCTGAGCGGCAAATCGGACGTCAGTTTGTTCACCGCTGCGTTCCACTCTTGCTGCTTCTCCCTTCTCGATTTGTCAGCCTTCTGAAAGGCTGAGGCGTACTTTCGATTCCAGCAGTGCACATGGTACTCGTCAAACAGCAGTAAAGCGTGAACTTTGACCTCGCGCGGCACTTTCAGATGCTCACAGACTGTGAAGATAAAATCGGCCACTTTAGGGTGAATCCAAATTCCATCGCGGTCTTTGGAGTTCTCAATTCTGGAGAGGTTCTGTTCGGACAGAACGTAGACGAAGTCCTCCAGCTGATCTGCACTCACACAACCTTTGCCGGCGAAGCTGATCCTCAGACTGTCTTCAGTTGATGAATTGGCCATTGGTAACACTCTTCGTGTTATTGGCTAAAAACCGGCAGGCACAGTGTTGCCAGGTCCAGAAAGTCAAATCCCCCTAAACCACGAAAAAGAATCCCCCAAATCCACCCAAAAATATCAAATCCCCCTAAAAAATCCCCCCAAATCTAAATTCAATTTTGCAGCACCAGAATGGTATCTATGATGTTTGTGCAGTGAAAGGACAGTAAAATTATAGCGAATTTGCAGTTGACCTCTTCCTAAAACTGCGATTATCAAGGTTATTTGCCTAATTTTCTGTTAATTTTCTAAAAAACAGCACACCTGAATGTGAACCTAAACCAAAAAGCTCACCGTTTATAGAGAAACGACGCAAACACATGATCTACTGAGGTTCTACTTGCTACACAAAGTTACCTCGTTAGAAACTTCTGTAATAACCATAAAACTTAAACATGAAGAAAAAATAGGCACTCGGAAATCTGCGTTTCAGCGCATACAGTAGACATGGTTTCTTCTGCCAGGGTCTACATGATATTCTCAGAAAAAAACGCGTGAGCCATATGTTGCTTTCCTTTTTTGCTTTATAACTTTTTTGTAGTCAAAATGAGCCAGAGATAGAGATAAATATTTTTAAGCATTTAAAGCGAGTCCCCGACCCACTTTGTTACTTCCTGTCCACACAAATAATGTAACGTACTGCAGCTTTCATTGTAGATTAATGAAAATTTTATCACTCTCGACAAATTCGTTCCTAAAATTTAGGCTGAAATTTTTGACTTTTCAGAGAAGTTATTCAAATAGCTTGGGGCGCAATTCAAACTGTTATGCAGCAAATTTTGTTTGATCTACCCAAAAAGGAGTATGAAATAGCCAGAATCGATTCGTGTAGCTTCCTAGACACTGCTGACAAGATTACCTGGCTTAAATCCTCTTGAATTTTAAATTTTATGCTAAAAATTATTTGATTTTCACCAATTTCTGGGCCATATTGAATTCCCCCTAAAACTCCCCTAAATTTTAAAAAATCCCTCCAAACTTTCCCCCTAACCCCCAAATCGAAATTTTGCCCCTAAATCGGAAAACATCCCCCCAAATTTGGGGGAATCCCCGCAACCTGGCAACACTGGCAGGCAAAAAGCAAGCAGCTGGCATGAGTAACTCCGATTGTAAATTTGTAACAAACACGATCAAATCTGATATTAATCGACTGCTTTCGATCTCCTGATTATTATTTTACACACTAACAGTTAATTACTGCATGTCTATTGACGTTCTATCCCAAATTACACGATTTCTGGGTTGAGGTGCTATCCGCCCACTATTTGACCCCAATTAGTGACCAGCCCAGTGCGCCGACTAATTAGGTGCTATCCGCCTACCTATTAGGTGCTATCCGCCCACTATCGGGTGCTATCCGCCTACTATCAAGTGCTGTACGCCGCCAAGGTAATTAATAGAGAACTCATACTTATCCTTTCTCTTAGCGCTCTACATAACAAATAATACTATGTATAGCACAACGAAATAATTAACATCAATCACAGTCAATTCTCAGAACAAAAACCAGGGATCATCAAAAATAATCTGCTCGCTCATTGGCCATACCAAAGTGCTTGTCCACTCGAAGACAGTAGCTCAAATGGTTCAAGTACTGTAGCGAGCGATTGGTTCGTTCAGATGGTTGACAAAGCAGCTGACGCGTAGAAATTATATAGGTTTTGATTTTATGATACAGTATGTAGATTTTAGCTCATAACACAAAGTTAAAAATACAAATTGAACTCACAGCGCCGTTTCGATTGTCCTTTTCTTTGAGCTGTCGGCAGTGACTGCACACCCACTAATCTGATCCATTCGCCTTTCGACATCGCACTTGAAACCGGTAAACACGGTTTTCATGCACACGACTAACAAATTTCAAACATTTAGCATCCATTTTGGATTTGCCGAACTAGGCCGGTCCAAAGTCAGCCGACTCCATGCTTATCAGAGTGACCATAAAAGAAACCTGCGCGGCCGCCTTTTTGAACTTTATTTTATTGGGCGACCGGCCGGGCCACTCTTACTTTCCCTCTTTGTCTTATTTAGGAGTCACTATTACATGTCACTCAAATTTGACCTGGGTAGGGGAGGTGTCCTATCCCCAGGCGCCCTCTTGGTCATAATTAGGCTAATTGCGCCCTGTGCCTGCGTTCAAAACTGGTGTCACTCTGATCAGACCTGAGTAGGCGAATCGCACCGAAAAGTAGGCGCAAAGCACCTTAGTGGTTGGCGGATAGCACCTAGTGCTCGGCGGATAGCACCTCTTTACTGAGTAGGCGGAAAGCACCGGTAGGCGGATTGCACTTACACCGATTTCTGCCTGTGGTCAGGTTTTGTAAATTGGTGCGCACCCAAACTGTATATCTTTAATAAAGATGGCCGAGTATGGTATCAAACAACTGCTTTTGATTTCCAGATTATTTTTTATATACTAGCGTGCCAACACACCAATAACTAATTACTGCATTCTACCTCCGATTACACGCTTTCGTAATATCACCCTGTTTCATCGATTATCGGCCAATTTCTGCGGAATCCGACATAGAAAACATGTTATAAAACTCAAACGGTAAGACGTACATTAGCCCGCATGTACAGATAGGTGGGAAACTGCCATAGCTACATACATAGTAAGCACAGTTAGTAAGTTTGAGGTCTAAACCCCAGGACTTTAGCTTGCTTCAAACGATTGTCATCGTCACTATGAAAAAATTTAAAAAAGAACGTTTCTGGATCATATTTTGAACGATAGCTATCAATTTTACCGTGTGAGTGAGTAGACCTATCTTAGATGCAAATTTCTGCGCATTTACTTTTAAAGAAAAGATTTTTGAAGAACAAATTAAAAAAATGGAAAAAAGAAAAATGCGCAATTTCGACATCCACTAACTAAATCAATCGTAGCATTCTTTCTAACCCACAGGCGGATACATCTCCGCATAGATAGGCGTGTAGATACTTGTACGACAATTTGCTATCGATTAAGCATAAATATAAACATAAATATAGCGTCTAAACCCCCGGACTTTAGCCCGTTTGAAACGAAAAATTGGCCAAAAATGATCTGACTATTGTAGAAACACAAATCTACGCAATGAGTACTGATGCCAGCCGAGCAGTTGTTTTCCACTTCGCGCGGGGTGAGTGCCCAGCACAAGGAAAAAGCGGTAGAGTGTTTTTTTAAAGGACGGCAACTGCAATTTACGCTCGACGCTTCACGCACGTAGAGTGTTTGCTATTTTTGTTTTTAAATAAAAAGTAAGTGTAAAAAGAAATAAAGTGTGTGTGAAACTAGTTTAGTTATGTCTAACTCTGCTGTTGTTGGTTGTGGTGCTCTCTGCCACCAATATAACTTTAACTTTAACTTTATCAACACGAAGATAAGGTTGTTAAAAACAAACACAGTCCAACCAATCACTTGGCCGGACAGAAGGAGGTAGGCAGGGCCGATTGACCGGCTACTCACCCACCATAAGCGTGTTCAAGATAAACCAGTTACATAACGGCTCCGTAAATAATTACCCCACTCTAGAGAAAGCAAACCTTGTTTAAAAGAACCAACAGTACGTTTAGTTACAACATGTTCAGGTAAGTCGTTCCAAATCGAAACAACACGGTTAGCAAAGTAATACTTACGTGCATCTGTACGCGAAAATTGAACATACAGCTTAAGGCAGTTACCTCGAGTACCTTGAACCCTAGCAAACTGAAAGAAACTGTCAAAAGGAACATCCACTCGACCAGAAATAATCTTGTACACCATAACCAGATCTTTAATCAAACGACGTTCTTCAAGTGACTGCAATTTCAGAACCCTAAGTCTATCTACATAGCTTAGCGCCTCCATTCCGGGTAACCTACGGGTGAAGAGACGTTGCACACGCTCAATTAACTCTGTGTCCTTAATTAAATAAGGATTCCACACTTCTGTAGCATATTCAAGTTTCGACCGGACGTAAGTTTTAAACATCTGAACTAGAAAATCTTTATCTCTAGTTACAAAAGTTCTGTAAATTAAATTTACAAGCTGAAAACCTTTCGCCGCAACTTGCTTACAGTGAATAGAAAATTTAAGATCTTTCGAAATTATCACTCCTAAATCCGCAACAGATGATACAGCAGGAAGTTGTGTATCACCAATGAGATATTCTGTATGAGCATTACCATACCCCAAATGCAAGACTGAGCATTTCTGTAAGGCGACTGATAACTGCATTCGATAAGACCAGGCATAAACGTTTCTTAGATCCTCTAAGAGTCCTTGATTTACTGTATTTCTAGGAACAGAGAAATACACTTTAGCATCGTCAGCATACAATTTAATCTTGGAATTTTTAAGAACCGATACTAAATCGTTTATGTAAATCAAAAAGAGTATTGGACCTAAAAGACTACCTTGTGGAACTCCTGACGTAACAGATTTAAGACCAGACAAAACATTACTGTCCAAGCACACATATTGTTGACGATCCTCTAAGTAGTTTGATAACCAAGCCAGCATAGTACCCGAAATACCGACCGCCTGTAATTTTTGAATAAGCTTACTATGAGAGACAGAATCAAAAGCTTTTGCAATATCTAAATAAATGACGTCAACTGTTAAACAATCATCCACAGCTTTTGTCCAGTCGTTTAAACACAATAAGAGTTGTGTGACCGTTGAACGTTTTGATAAAAAGCCGTGTTGAGCTTCTGTTATAATTCGATTATGCTTTAGATGATTAACTAAACGTTCTCTAACAATAGACTCCATAACTTTACTACAAGTACAAAGTAAACTAATGGGCCTATAATTTTTTACCTTGGACACGGATTCCTTTTTGTGAAGCGGAATAATTTTTGATACCTTCCATTGCTTTGGTACAGATCTGGATGCAAAAGAAAAACCAAAAACCCTTTCTAATGGTTTGGCTAAGACTGCTGCCAAATTACGAACAAAAAATTGAGGAATACAGTCTGTTCCGCATGATTTCTTTGGAGACAACCTGATAATGTGGTCAAAAATAGTCTGCACATCAAAATCAATGTTTGATAATTTTTGTTCCACTCTTTCTGGCTCTATTTGCAATTTCACTCCATCGTCATATGTAAAGACTGATGTAAAAAACCCGTTGAACTCTTCTGCTTTTTCTTTAGAATCAATCAAAACTCGATTTTCTTCTGTGACTAGAGCTGGAATTTGTGATTTACACGATAAACGAGAGCGTACAAAAGACCAGAATTTAGGGTCTGATTTGGAGTTTAGTACAGAATGCTCTTCTTCATGAATATCTCGCCGTTTGAGTCTACGAAACTGAGATGCTGCTCGTAACCAGTTTTGACGGTGTTCGTCTGTTGGGTTTCTTTTGTACAAATAATGCAATTTCTTTACCTGCTTGTGAGAGATTCGAGTACCGAAAGAGAAGGGTGAATAGTGTTTGTGAGGAACCTCACACAAGGGTACAAATAACTCAATACACTTATTTAAATGTCTCAGAAAAACATCCCAAAACTGGTCCACGTTTGCATACTGTTGCCACTGTTTTGTTTGCTCGATTGCCTTCCCACCTGCTCCTGATTGTTTGAAGTTAAGGAAAGATTCTTCTCCTTCCCCCTGACCAATCAATATACCACTGCAGTCTTTTGAGTGAACAATATGTGTTATTTCTTCCCTCCGGCAACTTGCGTATTCTCCCACGGTCGAAGATAACTGTCCCCGATGCTGATAACCAGTTTCGCTGCCGAACGTTGCCAAAACTGTCGAAGAAGAAGAAAGAAGAATAAAGTTATGCGTTCGATTGCATCAATCTGCGTATTACACGACTGAAGCGGGTGTGCATTTATTTTGTTTGGAGAGTTGCTGTCATTTACTCTCAAGCTACTGTCTGAGCAGCAGGATCAACGTCTGCTAGCTGCAGCTGCAAGATTAGTCCGGCTCCATACCTACTCCCCTTTTCCACGCAGATTGATTTGATTGCCCGGGTCACCTGAGGCTTAAACCGCAAGCTGATCAGCGTTGCTGGAGGGCTAGCGAGGCACGGTTGAGACACAGACCAAAACGACAATGACATGACTCGAGTGTTTGGACTTAACATGCCGGTGGAATAATTTGTACTTCCAGTTTGTTACTCACGTTATCCATACATGTAAAGGGGGTCTGGGGGTCTGCCCCCACCCGACTTAGGCCAGGCCCTCCGGATGGGGACACCCCCCTCCCGAGACGATTTTGCCGACCCGACCCCCTCCGATTTTTCTGGCACGTAATTTTTTGGGCAAATTTTTGCAATTTTTTACAATTTCAGGCACAAAAATTTCAAAAATCGCCTGCAAAACAGCACTTTTTAGCTGTATTTCAGCCCAAATTTGAAATTTTTGGCGATTTTGAGCGTTTTTTAGTGCAACCCCCTCCCAAAACTTTGGCTCAGACCCCCCGGCCGGCGCCAGACCCCCCAACCCCCCTCCCCCTTCGGCGGATGACCTGTTACATGTATGACGTTATCTTTAGCGAAGGATTCGTAATGCTGCACCAATATGCGGTACGTATTTTGAGTTGTGGAACCTGTTTTTTTACTGATTTTAATAAATTCATAGCACCCAAATTAATTGTTGTTGGATCATAATTGTTTGGTTCAGAGGCCAGAAAGTAGAGAGCAAATTGAGCAGGCAAAGAACTGGAATAACCGATTTGCACTTTTCTCAGAGAACTCGCCAATCCGTCAAAATAGTAGACCCCATCCAGACGTTTTATGAGGGCAGTGAAATGACCGGGTCGGTGCGTAGTGATTGCAACCAATTTGTAGTGATTGTATCTGCTAGCAATGGGGAGCAGTCTGTCCGGGAGTCTGCGAAAGCAATCCTCTAATTTTCCCGCAGTTCCTATGTCCATCGGAAGCATCCACGGACCATAGGATGTTTGAAGCTGGGAAAGGGTCGTAGGATCAGCCTCTGTTCTCTGTTCTTGAATTTGCTTGGCTCCGGTAAAGGCAAGGTAGACTCGCTCTCGCTGTGAAGCGCAGTAATTAATTCTGTAAGGACGTACCGGTTTGGCCAGCAGAAGACGGACAATCCGAGTATTGACAGAAGGTGTGCTCACTGCGAACCCAACGGCACTGGAAGTACTTTATGAGCCGTTGGTTCTCGTTTCCTTCTAAGTCTATTGTACCAGCGGAAGAATCTGAAACAATTTGCGAGTCGTTTTATACACCGACGTGACAATTTCTAAAATTACGTACGTACGTACCTGCGATGCGTCACTGCACAACTGCTGGACAATAAACTGCTTTGCACTAACGGCATCTTTACGTTTCAAGAAGTCGATAAGTGTAAGCAGTGCTCGGTCTTTTTGGTCTTCTATTCCATTTCCGTTTGGGTTGGGGAGCAGGTCGACGAAGTCAGGTTTGTCATGCAAATGACAGGACAGCGCCCTTAGTACGTTGTCGATCGTGCAGGTGTTTGCAAGTCCACGTCCACCCCATTTGATGAACACAGGGCCACTTTCCTCTGCTGATTTGTGCTGTGTCATACGGTCTGCGCTGCTCGACTGTTTTTGCCGTTTGATTCCTTGATCTCGACTTGCATACCCGGCATGTTTGCGCTTTCGTGCAGTATGCGTCGGGGGTGCAGGTTCCTTTTGCTGCCGTTTCTTATGAGTGGGGTCGGCTATCAAGCGAGCAACATGTCTGAGCTGTCGAGCTACGATTTCCGATTCAATCCAGCCCCCTCAAGTCTTCCGTCGGAATCTGCTCATGACCGCTGTAGGACTTGCAAGCGTGCCAAACAACGTAGTTGTTGTTGTACATGTCCTACAATGTATGTTGTTGTTGCACAGTAATTCAATCATAGTGTATACGTAGAAATTCATCGGCGTCTCTGTGCGCATAATGTACGGTACAGTACATACAGGCTCGTATTAATAACAGTCCATTTTGCAGTGTAAACTCTATGAAATTACCGAATCCAAAATACCCAGGTATTGTAAAAATAATCGGTATACCCGGTATCGGTATTTCTAAAAATACCCAGGAATCGGTAGTTATTTATTCGGTAGATATCCAAAGTATCTTTTCGGTATCTGTACGGTATACCGAATCAAGAGTAGTTGGTTGGTATGTAACTGTGGTTGTATACATCCAGGCCCGCCTCATGTTAAAAATATTCTTCTGCTTTACGTTTTCTTGCCCTACTTTCTTTACGTCTTCTACGCGACACAAGGAAACGAAACCATTAACCATTTAGTGAGTTTTTGCAACTGTAGCGCGATGCGGAGGTTTCTGTCTTGTCAGCTGTCAAATACGCTGAGCTGATGATGCCAGTATACAGAATTGATTAACAGCATTGTGTTTCTCTTCAGTCTCAGCTAAGCTCGTTCGAGTAACTAGATGTGTATTCTTGGATCTGTTGGAGCAAATTTATACTGCACTTCGAAATCGAAATGGTACATTAACAAAAACGTTTGAAACAAACACATTATATTTCATGCAATTTACACTGGTTTAATTGCCCACTGTTTCAACGTTTAAGCGGTTAATTTAGAAAAGCAACACACTGTCAACGCTCGCTTAATCACTACATTTGCAACGAACCGTAGTTTTAGTCGCAAAAATACTCGGGGGCAATTTTAGTTGCATTTGTGTTGCATTTTTGCTGGGCACTGACGAGTCACCTGAGGCTTAAACCGCAAGCTGATCAGCGTTGCTGGAGGGCTAGCGAGGCACGGTTGAGACACAGACCAAAACGACAATGACATGACTTGAGGGTATGGACTTAACATGCCGGTGGAATAATTTGTACTTCCAGTTTGTTACTCACGTTATCCATACATGTAAAGGGAACAAGGGGTCTGCCTCACCCAACTTAGGCCAGACCCTCCGGATGGGGACACCCCCTTCCCGAGACGATTTTGCCGACCCGACCTCCGATTTTTCTGGCAAGTAATTTTTTGGGCAAATTTTTGCAATTTTTTTACAATTTCAGACACAAAAATTTCAAAAATCGCCTGCAAAACAGCACTTTTTAGCTGTATTTCAGCCCAAGTTTGCAATTTTTGGCGATTTTGAGCGTTTTTTAGTGCAACCCCCTCCCAAAATTTAGGCGCAGACCCCCCCCCCCCGCCGGCGCCAGACCCCCCAACCCCCCTCCTCCTTCGGCGGATGACCTGTTACATGTTGTTTGACGTTATCTTTAGCGAATGATTCGTAATGCTGCACCTATAAGCGGTACGTATTTTGAGTTGTGGAACCTGTTTTTTTTGACTGATTTTAAAAAATTCAAAGCACCCAAATTAATTGTTGTTGGATCATAATTGTTTGGTTCAGGGACCAGAAAGTAGAGAGCAAATTGAGCAGGCAAAGAAACTGGAAAAACCGATTTGCAATTTTCTCAGAGAACTCGCTGAATCTACACAAAAATAGTAGATCCCATCCAGACGTTTTATGAGGGCAGTGAAATGACCGGGTCGGTACGTAGTGATTGCAACCAATTTTTAGTGATTGAAGCACATTCATAGGAATGGGGAGCAGTCTGTCCGGGAGTCTGCGAAAGCAATCCTCTAATTTTCCTGCAGTTCCTATGTCCATCGGAAGCATCCACGGACCATGGGCAGTTCGAAGCGGGGAAAGGGTCGTAGGATCAGCCTCTGTTCTCTGTTCTTGAATTTGCTTGGCTCCGGTAAAGGCAAGGTAGACTCGCTCTCGCTGTGAAGCGCAGTAATTAATTCTGTAAGGACGCACCGGTTTGGTCAGCAGAAGACGAACAATCCGAGTATTGACAGGGTGTGTGCTCGACAGGAAACCCAACGGCACTGGAAATACTTTATGAGCCGTTGGTTCTCGTTTCCTTCTAAGTCTATTGTACCAGCGGAAGAATCCAAGTTCTGAAACAATTTGCGAGTCGTTTTATACACCGACGTGACAATTTCTAAAATTACGTACGTACGTACCTGCGATGCGTCACTGCACAACTGCTGGACAATAAACTGCTTTGCACTAACGGCATCTTTACGTTTCAAGAAGTCGATAAGTGTAAGCAGTGCTCGGTCTTTTTGGTCTTCTATTCCATTTCCGTTTGGGTTGGGGAGCAGATCGACGTAGAAGTCAGGTCTGTCATGCAAATGACAGGACAGCGCCCTTAGTACGTTGTCGATCGTGCAGGTGTTTGCAAGTCCACGTCCACCC
>JASANB010004585.1:0-83899 GCA_030248155.1 Sabatieria punctata | reverse complement strand
CCAATAGAGCCCCTGCGTTCACTCAGCCATCCAAAACGAAAAACCATTTGAACTGAAGTTTATTCGCGACGCGCGGGCAGCTGGCTCGAAGTGCCGAATGTGTACGAAGTGCAAGGTAAGGATTGGCAGGGCAGGGATGTTGGGTCGTTTTTTTCTCGTTTCTTTCCTTTTTTTTTTCGCAAGAAAACCGTTTTTTCCGTAGGGGTTCGGAAAAAGCTCAAGCAAGTTTTTAACGGAAATAGGCACATTACCAGTTAAATTCGCTGCAAATGCTTTGAATTTACGTTAATAGAAGCCTTACAAGCATTTTCCTGGCATAACTTAGCTGTTTTTGGCAAAAAAATACCGGTACCATTTTCAGGCAACTTTTATTATTGTATTTTTGTTGTTTTAAAATCAAATTACTACTCTAAAAGATGAAATTAGTGTATTTTGTAATAAAACTCACGCTATTTCGATGAATTCTGCAATAAAAAGGATTGTTAAAAATTTTTCTGTCATCTCGGAAAATAACTTTTGGAAAAATAACCGAATAATACTGAAAAAAAACCGGTTTGGGTCTTTTTCCCGGAAAACAAACAGCCCTAATGCAGGGTTTGGTGGGAAATTTCGGTTAATATGTACAATACCATTGATCGATTTTCGGCACTTCTGCTGGTGGACATGCTGAATCCACCGGAAGATATTGTGTTGGTGCACGAAGAGCGCCACTGGATTCCTCCGCGAGCGTGTTATTCGGCCCGACCGCTGTCATAATCTAATTATCCACGCACGTTACGAATGTCTGATCGAACGGTAAGGTGTCCGTGTAATAAAAAACATAAGATTATGTTTACATTCTAGATACCCGTACGTTCGTTTGGATCGGATCCAAGTAGAACATGATGTGTATGCTCGTTTGACAGAAGAACACAAACGGCACCTGAAGGAGCAATTCGGATTTGTCTTCTAGATCTACAGTTTTTATGTGTCTTGTTAGTATGCTGTAGTACATTACCGTAGCTATCCGATAAAGATGTGCATTGTACCAAATGGTAGGTAGACGTTTAAAACATTATTCTTCGTCTGTTCCCAGAAAATAGTGGGCCGCAAGTGAAGCAGCCGAGGCGGCGCCCAGTGAACAGCGCTGTACATCCAATGATGCCGATACCACTTGATGGTGCTGACGGGCGGACAGTCTAGCTTATATCATTCGTTATCGTAGGGGCGGTCAATTGATTCTTCCTCAGTTACAGATCCATTCGCCAACTAAGACCAGTGTTCCTTCCTTTTGCTGTGCTGTATCTGGGATTGTAAAAGTGTGTGGTGGCAACGTTTTGAAGAGGCCTGGTTGACTGCTCAACCAGGGCGAGAATTTTGTAAACTAAAAATTAATAATTTTAGCCTTCAAAAACGCGCTTAAAATGCGTCTGGAGCATAAAATTGACAGTTTGAACAAATAATTTAGGTTTCTCATATTTCTGACTGGACCGGAATTTAGGACTTCTTTCTCCGTCCGCCACCCTGCACACCCTGGGTACGCTACTGGGCATACATGTAACAGGTCATCCGCCGATGGGGGGAGGGGGGGTTGGGGGGTCTGAGCCAAAATTTTGAGGGAGGGGGGTGGGCACTAAAAAACGCTCAAAAATCGCAATTTTTGGCTAAAAATTGCCAAAAATCGCTAATTTGGGCTGAAATACAGCTAAAAACTGCTGTTTTGCAGGCGATTTTGGCAATTTTTGAGTGTGAAATTGTAAAAAATTGCAAAAATTTGCTCGAAAATTTACTCGGGGGGGGGCATCCGGGGGGGTCTGGCCTAAGTCGGGTGGGGGGCCGACCCCCCAGACCCCCCTGTTACATGTATGCTACTGGGTCTGCCTGCACCGTCTACGTCTAGCACGGTCGACCTCAAAAGGACCGGTGGGGGAAAACAGCCGCGTATGTCGGCAGCCGGTGTTTAAAAGCGGGCGAGGAGAATACCAGAGCGCGGTCCGATGAGGCCGACGGTACGACGGTACTGACGGTACTTTTTAGGTTTTGCCGTGGCACTAAACCGGTATTTGCCTTATTGCTGGTTTCTCAGATAGCCCCTGATGTCGTTGATCTTATTTTCCTTCAACACAAGCATTGTGTAGCGTGAATTTTTGAAAACCATTGGCCATACCTAATAAAAACCAGAAAAGCACCGCATACCATATCCCAATTCGGTTACATCTTAGAAGCAGACGACAGAAGCGAAACCGGTCTTACCGAGCAAATAAGAACAAACAGTCTTCATCCAGAGTCTCTATCAGAAGGCCATTTTCGTATTCCAGCGAGTTCATCCTAAGTCACTTAAAAACAGTCTGGACTCGAAAGAACACAACAACAAGCAATCAAAGCGTGAAAAGATTGAGAACGACAATGACAGGCACTCAAACTGGTGGTACGTACATTTCTACCTTATTTCGTTACATAGGTAGATATACGATACAGTACAGACAGACAGATGGGTAATATGGATTCGGACCCCCGGACCCCCACCGAATTCGGACCCCCAGCCTGGTACGGAAAATATGGTTCTTAAGATTCGGAACCCCACCTAGGCCGTAGTTTAAATTTCACGAAATTATATTTGGAAAATTATGGGGCACATTTGGACACCTCGGTACGCGGACCATTCCCCCCATCCACCGAGCACCCTAACTTTAGGCCTCAGTTTCAAGCTGCAATTCAAGTTTCTTCCATACCAATTTTCACTTTATTTCTTCTATTTTAGTGTATGATCTCTGCTGTTCTTCCGGTACCAATTTTCACTTTATTTCTCCTATTTTAGTGTATGATCTCTTCTGATCTTCCGGTACCGATTTTCACTTTACTTCTTCTATTTTAGGGTATGATCTGTGCTAGTGCGTCTGGTCGCAAATTCTCTCTGGTAGATTGGAGTACTGACGCAACTCTGTTCGGGCACTTTATACTTGATTCGATATTGCCGTATGGTGTGACTACATATTTCCTTGTGTAGCATAAGTACGATAAATCTTTTTAAATACTTCGTTATTATTGGTCTACCTATACATGCGCGCGTACTACTGTTTCTATTCTAAGTAAATTAATTTGAAATATAATTTAATTATAATTTACTTGTATTAGTAAATTTCAAAAAAAATAATTGAAATTATACTTATAATTTACTTAAGGCAAAGATTCACTTTTAATATAATTCAAACTATAATTTACTTGTATTAGTAAATTTCTAAAAAGTATTATTCAAATGATAATTATAATTTACTTAGCAACAGTAGCGCGTACGAATATACTACTGTACTGTGGAACCAATGTGATGCTCCTTTCGAGCGAAAGAGATACAATGTAGTCTCGGTTACTGTGTTCAACAACGGCATTTCAATTCCCCCAATACTATCAGGGTTCGGATTCGGTCAGGGGATTTAAAATTTGTCATGGAATTTTGGGGCTTATCAGCGGAAATTGCGGTGCGTCACTACATAAAAACATGCATTCAGTAGGTTGTAGAAGCAGCAATGAAAGCGCATGTAATTCAGACCATATCAGTGCGTTTTAGAAGGGTAATTTTTCAAAAATTTTCTCGCCCTGGTTGGACGGCCCAACCAACCTCTTCAAACTACTAAACGTGTTAGTTCTGTGGTCAGAATGCCTTTCTTACGCGTTTTTGAAGGTTGATTTTTTTAGAAAATTTTAGCCCTGGTTGGGCGGCCGAACCAAACCTCTTCAAACTACTAAAACTGTTAGTTGTATGCTCAGACGGCCTTTCAAACGCAATTTTCAAAATTTCCTCGCATCTGGTTGGGCAGGCAAATTCGGGGGCATGTCAGGGGATTTTGGATCAACAGATTGCCACGACCCTGACTATGATGAGTTTTAGATTCATATATACAGTAGCTCCTTCGCTAGTAAAGATTTCTAGCACAATTTTTATTCAGATTTGATGTACTTTCAGTGGAGCTCAGCGACAGTGTGAAGAAGTCAGTTTTTTGCTCTCCTACCTGCCGTATGGCATTTTTCATTATATTTAAATTATTTTTATCTGAGAAATACTTTGTTGGACTCAATTTTTTGTGCAAGTTTATTTGTTCACTGTAATGCTCAATGTTGACCTTCCGCTTTAACGTTACGCAGCTTTTTTTACTCACCACCAAGTCAAGCATTTTTGACAATCGTTTAGCCGATGCTTAATTTATTTCTATGACGTGCAGTTTGCTGAGAAATACGTTACACAAAGTCATTACATAATGATTATATGAACGAATTTACCGCATTACAGTAATTTATAAAATCAGAGCTTGAAGAAACCGATTGCCGGCTCAATCCCTGAGCCTGAACCTAAGCATCAGCTCAATCCCTCAGCCTGAACCTAAGCATCAGCTTGAAACTGAGCCCTAATAAAGTTAGGGTGGTGTGGTCGGCGGATGGGGGGAATGGTCCGCGTACCGACGTGTCCAAATGTGCCCCAAAATTTGAAAACAAAATTTCGGGTTTATTTAAACTACGGTCCCAGGGTGGGGTTCCGAATCCACAAACCGTTGTTTCCGTACCAGGCTGAGGGTCCGAATTCGGTGGGCAATTCGGTTTCTTCGAGCCGTTCGAGCCGTCGAGCCGTTCGAGCCGTTCGCACCGGCAGGTAACGCTGTGGGCGCTGAATTTTGTGCAATTGGCAGAACGTTTTTAGGCTGTGACTTTCTTCAATATGGTTTGTGCTTTCACTCACATCTCTTCTGGCCAACTCCGAATCGCCTTGCCGAAATACTATCCCGAGAATCGGCCGATTCAGTTCGGAAATCAATTAAACTGTCGATTTTCCCTCAGATTGCAACGATTTCAACTCTTCAAGCTATGATACTTGTTCAATGTGCTTTGTGCTTTCACTCACATCTCTTCTGGCCAGCTCCGAATCGCCATGCCGAAATACTATCCAGAGAATCGGCCGATTCAGTTTGGAAATCAATTAAACTGTCGATTTTTATTCAGATTGCAACGATTTCAACTCCTCAAGCTGTTAATGTGCTTTGTGCTTTCACTCACATCTCTACTGGCCAATTCGGAATCGCCTTGCCGAAATACTATCCGGAGAATCGGCCGATTCAGGTGTGGAAATTGGTAAAACTGACGATTTTCCTTCCGATTGCATCGATTTCAACTCTTCAAGCTGTGATACTTGTTCAATGTGCTTTGTACTTTCACTCACATCTCTTTCGGCCAACTCCGAATCGTCATGCCGAAATACTATCCCGAGAATCGGCCGATTCACTTGTGGAAATCAATTAAATTGACGATTTCGCTTCAGATTGCAACGATTTCAGCTCTTCAAGTTGTGATGCTTCTTCAATGTGCTTTGTTGCTTTCACTCACATCTCTTCCGGCCAACTCCGAATCGCCATACCGAAATATTATCCCGAGAATCGGCCGATTCAGTTGTGGAAATTAATGAAACTAACGATTTTCCTTCAGATTGCAACGATGAATGATTTCAACTCTTGTAGCTGCGTACTTCTTCGATACGCCCTGAGCAGCACTCATATATGTTCTGGCCAACTCCGATTCGCTAAGCCGAAGTATCATCCCAAGAATCGGCCGATTCGGTTGTGGAAATTTGAAACTGACGATTTTCGTTCAGATTGCCCATATTTCCTCGATACACTCTCTCTGCCCTGTATTTTGCGGTTTACCAGCTTAGTTTACCCCCTAAAATACAGTATGTATCCCCTAAAATCTGTACCTCTAAATCTGTACCCCCAAAATTTGTACACCCAAAATGGTTTCCCTCCCTGCATTTTTTGCGCCCTGTATTATTCAGGATGCTTTGTTTGACCCCCCCAATTTGCCCCCCCCCTAAATTTCTTACCCCCATTTTTTTAGTCCGAAGTGTTTTGCTCTCTGTATATTTCGTACATGCAACAGGGGGTCCGGGGTGCGCCAAAATACAAAGCGCAAAAAATTTCGGACCAAAAATATGGGGGTAAGAATTTTTGGGGGTACAAATTTTAAAGGGGTATATTTTGGGGGCAAAGCAAGCACGCGGAAGAATACAGGGTGCAAAAGGCATCCTGAAAAATACAGGGCGGAAGTATTGAAGAAATGGGCAATTTGAAGGAAAATCGTCAGTTTCAGCGTTTTCCACAACCAAGTCACGTCTTGGTCATGATGGGTAGTTTACGCTATCCCGTGTGTCACTTCGGCTCCGGCATATGTGAGAGAGGTTGTTTGTGGGTTCAAAACCGGTCGAAGCGACTGGAAGTAGCCGACGCAAAGCCCAACCCAGGCCGCCGAAAGCCAGTGACGGTAGCAGGTAAATGGGAACCGAACCGGCGCTGCCGTTGCTCCGAGGACCGAATAGCAGGAAGGGGCAGGGTTGCTTTGCTTGTAGGCAGGGTTGCCCAATTGAAAGGCTCTGAAAAGAGCGCGGGCTGTCCTGAGCTGTACGAAAGGACAGTGGAACTAAAAACCAAAACGAAAAAATCAAAACCGAAATCGATGCAATCGGAAGGAAAATCGTCAGTTTTACCAATTTCCACGCCTGAATCGGCCGATTCTCTGGATAGTATTTCGGCAAGGCGATTCCGAATTGGCCAGTAGAGATGTGAGTGAAAGCACAAAGCACATTAACAGCTTGAGGAGTTGAAATCGTTGCAATCTGAATAAAAATCGACAGTTTAATTGATTTCCAAACTGAATCGGCCGATTCTCGGGATAGTATTTCGGCATGACGATTCGGAGTTGGCCAGAAGAGATGTGACTGAAAGCACAAAGCACATTAAACAAGTATCATAGCTTGAAGAGTTGAAATCGTTGCAATCTGAGGGAAAATCCACAGTTTAATTGATTTCCACAACTGAATCGGCCGATTCTTGGGATAGTATTTCGGCATGGCGATTCGGAGTTGGCCAGAAGACATGCGAGTGAAAGCACAAAGCATATTGAAGAAAATCACAGCCTGAAAACGTTCTGCCAATTGCACAAAATTCAGCGCCCACAGCGTTACCTGCCGGTGCGAACGGCTCGAACGGCTCGACGGCTCGAAGAAACCGAATTGCCAATTCGGTGGGGGTCCGGGGGTCCGAATCCATATTACCGACAGATGAAATGAAAGGATGAAGAAAGAGGGGGCCAGCACCCAAATTGCAAATCTTTAACAAAGACCACCGAATATGGCATCAGACGACTGCTCCAGAACATTCATGACTATTACTTCCAATTACTTCATGCTACATACAGCTTTACCTCAGATCACACCTTTTCCCAACAAGCCCATTACTCTCGGAAACTCAAACAAGCTAAATATAAGTCCTGTTTAAATTAGCGCGCAAGTGCGGATCGGTGATCATAATCGATAAGCACTGTTATAAAGGATTGGCGTCCACCAAACTCCAGGACATCGTCTCACTACAAACAACTATCATCACTATGAAACAAATCGAAACGAAGAACATTTCCAGGCCGTCTTTTGCAAAATAACTTATTCATTTTACCTTTACAAAAAATTCATGAGTAGGCCTACCTACTTGGATGAACAGTAAACTTCTGCGCGTTTACATACCTTCAATTATCCTTGAAAGACGAAATAAAAATGCGCCACTACCACGACCACGAGAACTCAAACTCCAGGAGGACATCGTCTCGTTTCGAACAAAATCGGACCAAGAAATGTTCCTCACTTGAAACACTAATCTACGCAACGACTACTGTTCCAACCCACCCAAAGCGAGCGAAATTCAGAATAACATACATGTGCATGTGCTACATAAACAGTTGCATAAGGTGCATTCATTCATACTCGTGTAGAAAAAGTTCGCCAGGCGACTTTTCTGCAGAAAAACTGTCCCTCAGTTGCTCAACAGACATTTTTTGCGAGCTTCTCTTAATGTTCCGCCGGTTTATCGCTTTCCTTCATTGTTATAGTGGTTTCGCACTAAAACAATATCATTTACACATTCCTGCCGTTGAAAATTCAACATAAAAAGGCCGGCGCCAAAAATAGTTCAATTTTTTAACTACATTTTTGTAGATGTTTGTCGCCGGCGGAAAGATCTTTCGCGGCATGTGGGCGCGTTTCAAACTTTAAACGAGTTTTTCGACAGAAAAGTCGCCAGGCGATCTTTCTCTATAAAAGTATGAATGCGTCTTAATAAACTGACACGGTACGAACGAACGGAAAAGATGTACTACAACATGGCTCTCAACAGACATGGGTTAGCATTTGGTCTCAGGGGTATAGAATTTTGAAATCCTGATGGGCGTATCGGCGGCTGCTGACGCAGAGGTAGGCGGCAATCAAGACTTGTTTGCTTATTTTTCGTTAAAACAAGCTATTTTGAGAATCCTTTTATCTTTCATCACATTTTCTACAAAAAATACCGTATATTCTCGATTAGAAACTCTGGGGCCAATCTCTCACCTCAGAAAATTTTGCGTTCGAGCCGTTTGTAAAATTTTCAAATGCTTTCCAAAAACCATATCAGTTTGTCAGGAATTTACAGATGTTTAAATCGTACCTCCTGTTTGTCAGGTGATAGAGCGGAATTTGTAAGATCTGTAAAATTTTTACTCAACTTGTAGAATTTTGTTTGTAAAACGGTTTGTAAGGTGAGAATTTGGTCCCTGGGCTTCTATTTTTTCAACTTTCTTTTAGATGGGCGTCTATTCGAGACTGGGCTTCTATTTTTTCAAACTTGCTTGGGGGCGTCTAGTCGAGACTGCACTGTATTCCAATAAAATTCCTGAGGCGTAGAGTCAGCCTGAGGACGGTCTGGAAGAACCGCTCAGACCCCCGCTTTGCGAACGTCTGTGTCCCACGCGCTGTAACAGTGTACAGCAAAACGGGCGTAATAGTTGTTCGCTAAAGATTGCTAAAGAATGTTCGCTCTATTTTTTGTCAGCTTTAGTAGTCATGACAGCTGGTGACCGCTCCGTCATACCAGCTGGTATTGCCTGGAAACGGTTATTAATTACATACAACTACTATTGTTCTTATAATGTGTATGACTGACTCATATCCACTATTGCCAACTGAGCGTGTGCGTGGATAGTTAGGCATTTCTCGCCACAGGCATTATTGTGGTACCACCACCACCTCAAATGTTCCGTACGTAAACTGATTGGCCAATCGACTAGACATGCAGTTTGAGGAGAGGGGCGGTCGCCCTCATGGTCCGTTTTTCAGCAAAAGTTCTCTCCCACCCAGCGGATAGAGGCACCTGAACACCCAAGTAAGTAAAATTCAGCCTTGACTACATAGAAAAAGTGCGTATTCTGCAGCTCAAAATTGGGATTTCGCCGACAGAGTCCAAAACAGGGTTTACGGCCTTCTTTCAACCCCAGAGGAATGGGGTTTTCAGATGTTTTTACAGCCCTACTTCGGGTTTTTTGTCCTGCTTAGAAATCCTAAATACGGTTTTTAGGTGTTCGGACGATGCTTACTAACAGTCGTCTTCTGGGGACCGATGGAGTCTTGGCCCTTTTCTCTACTACGCAGGAACTGTATTCAGATCCAAAATTGAAATTTGGGCTAGAGAGCTGTAGTTGTCTTAATGTGTTCAATGGCTATTACCAACTGGCTGTGAGGTACAGTACGGTGAAGAGGGATGGCCATTTATGTGCCCTTAGTACATTCACAAAGGCTAGGTGCACATGTAAACGGTAGCGGTTCCATATACTGAACCTCGAAGTTGAATCGGAGCCAATTATGTTGTCAGGATTATCTTATCCTGACGGTTTATCGTTTACGCACAGAGCACGACGGTTTTTTCAGATACACGAATGCTTCTTCTGTACTCAGTGGCGTATCCAGGGGGGTGTAGGGTGTGTTCACCCCCCTTTGCGGTGGAGGTAGGAAGAAAAAGTCTGTCAAAAATATAAGAAACTAATGAATTATGTACTAAAACTGTCTATTTTGTGCTCAGAATGCCTTCTAAATGCGTTTTTCAAGGCTAAATTTTCAAAATGTTCTCGCCCTGGTCGGGCAGAAGCCCAACCAGGCCATTCTAAACTACTAAAACTTGTAATTTCTGTTAATTTTAAGCTTGGAATGCGTTTTAAACGCGTTTTTGAAGGCTAATTTTGCTAAATTTTCTTACCCTGGCTGGGCAGCGGCCCAACCAGGCACTTTCAAAATTTTACACCCCCCTTTCCGAAATCCTGGATACGCCACTGTCTGTACTATCTTCGAGAATGCATGCTTTCGGTGGCGTGCTACCGGTCCGGATCCAATTGCTTTGGCCCACGAGATTACTTCTTCCGATCAGTTTGAAAGAAAACCAACTACTCAGCCTGAGTAAACATACATACAGACTCTACTCAGGCCCAGGCCCAGCTGCTGTGATAGATGAAGCAAACAAAACCGCTGCCGACATCCCAAGGGGACATACGTATTCTGGCAAAGAGCGCCGCGCTGGCGGGCTGATTCTGGCGACAGCTGATTGGTCAGCCAGTCGACGACAGTAGGCCGCGAAAAACCGATTGATTTTGTTAATCCCAGCCAGCTTGCTCACCTTTGCTCCCCCGTCCAGCCCGTTTGTTGCCGTTATGTCAGTGCTAGATAAGGCCTTCTCCTGTGTGGGACAAGTAGAAATCCAGGATCGTCTAGAGCACATTCGACAGCGGCATCAGGCTGGAGATGGACAGACCACGCAGTTTTATGCTCAGATTAATCTGGAATCGTTCATCGCAAAGCAGCTTGTCTGTTTCTACCCAATCAAATACGACCGCTGTACGTAACCTTAGCAGGCGTGGTGACTTATTTGGGGAAGCCGAATCTGGTATCAACACAAAAATTGGCGCTTTGCTAAAAATCGGATTTTTTGGTCTGGCCTTTTTCTCTGATCAAAGTAACATATACAAATATCCATACGTACTATACACGTACATGCATAGGGTTTGCTTGCACTGTGTATAAATGCAGGACACTGCCAGATTTACCCAGCGCCAAAGATATCCGGACAGACTTTAGCTATTTGTTAGAGAAATGTGATAGGTAATCGATAAATATCACTTCGGGCATTCGCAGAGTATGCGTGACGAAACGACAAATTAGTTTGTCAAGCGCGGTTTTTCTCTTTATTCTACATTTTCCCCTCTAAGACCTCAGATCAGCTAACTTTTACTATGTTTATTATGCCCAAAATACCGCTTCACCAAATGATTTTTGGCACTCTAACCAAATACTTTTATCCTTTGTTGACTTACTTACAGTACATTATGTTTTGCTTAGCTTGGCTACTGTTGTTTGGGTATGCGATTTTCAGGAATTGGTTCAGCATGGGTAGGTATTTTTCGGCATACCCAGGAATCGGTTCGGCATGGGTATGTATTCGCAAAAATACCGGTATACCGGTATTTATTCGGTATTTGCTGAAAATGTTTTATAAAAATGAAAACACTGAATTTCCCATTTACAAGGCCATGGATTTAGTCATTTCTAACGTTAGAGGCTAGAAAAATTATCAAAAGCAATGGGATTTAAAGTTTTTAGGAATTTTTTAAAATTATTTTTTAGTTTTACACAAGTGAAAATCGTTTCAATAAATAATTTTGGCTACGAGAAATGCTCCCATTGTACTGTAGTTTTAACGCCTGCTGTTGTTCAGTATAGAGATTTAATGAGCTGTGGGAAAATGCGGGACTATTTTGTTGATTGTGAATGTACTGTACATAAAGTACATGATTATTAGGAGCAGTGTGAAGTTAAGCCGAAAAAGTAGACCAACACTTTCTAATGACAAAGCAAGTCTGGTACAGGCAGCAGGGTCGGAGGACTAAAAATCCTTCAAATTCGTTATTTTGGAAGGATATCGTAATACAATGTGTTTCTTTGTGCCCCAAAAACGCAAAATTACAAAGAAAATATTGTGATGATGGGGAATTTTCAAAAAAAATTGCATTACTAGCTGGACAAAAAATACCGATTCCTAAATGCCTGGGTATTCCCAAAATAATCGGTATACCGGGTATGGGTATTTTTAAAAAAGCTGGAATGGGTAGGTATTTATTGGGTAGGTATTCCTAAAAATACCCATTTTTCGGTATGGGTTCGGTATACCCAATCAACAGTATGCTTGACATTGTCCTTTTAAAGCCCTGTCTTTCCGTTGTCCTAGCCGTTGCCAGGTTATCATGTTCTATGTAAAAGCCTCCGCGGACAGTGGCCGACGCATGCCGTCAACGCAGACATCATGAGTCACGGTGAGCTGCGGTGTGGAAGCAGCGGAGTAATTCAATCAAAGTGAGGCAAAGGGACCGTATAAAACCTGCGAATATCAGTCGACTATGATTTAGCGGTGGTTAAGAGAGCAACTATTAGAGAAAAGTTAAAGAACCAAGCAGTGCCTAATAATTTAGCCACCTATTTAGTCAATTGGTCAGAACGACTGTCTCATCTCTGCCGAAGCTAATTTAAATTGTCTAAACGCTGCTTTGATACGTTTTGCTGCTGCATACTGGTCCTTGCCTACTACTGGCCTGCCCGAGCTAAGCTACCACGGTAAAAACATCCAATACCAAGCCACCAGCTAGGAGTTCTCCGTGCAACATTCACTCTCATACTTATACACACTTGCACACTAATCAAGGGCTGTAGAATCGACTTCTGTCATCTCATTTTCATCACAATTAGGAAAAAGCTCGCATATTATTGTTCACAGTAAACGTAGCGTAGACTAGGCTCGACCGTTTTTCCGCTTTATGCAAATTTTTGGCCGATTTATAATCTGATGGCATGCAAAAAAGAATATCTTATGGGGTTTCACATGAAGTATGCCCATGATCCCTGCCTTTCAAAACGGCGGAGTAAGTAAGTAAGTAAGTAATTTTTATTCAAAATAAACGGAACACAAATGCCCAAGACTGAGACCAAACAGATAGGGATGGGGATGGGCCGCTAAACGGCCACTAACACCCTACCCCGATAAAATCTACTAAAATCGGTATTACAGAGAGCGTTGCGGAAGGCGCGTGCAGAGCGCAAATTAACGGTTTCATTTGGTAAGGAGTTCCAAATATTTATTACTCGAACGGCAAAGGAATATTTTCTTATATCAAGCCTGGACTTCGGTAAACACAATTTATACTGGTGGCCACGTGTGTTGAGATTATTAAATTTGAAAAACAAATCAACAGGGAGGTCAATTTGTCCGTGAATTAATTTGTACACCATTACAAGGTCAGCAACAATTCTTCTTTTTTCTAAAGACTCCAAATTTAGCAATCTTAGCCTTTCGGAATATTCAAAATTCATAAGACCTGGAATTCGGCGAGTAAATAATCTCTGTACTCTTTCAATCAGATCAATGTCCTTAAGTAAATATGGATTCCAGACCTCTGAGGCATATTCTAGCTTAGGACGAACAAAAGTTTTGTACAGTTTGATAAGGAAATCCTTGGTCTTAGTTTCAAAACATTTAAAAATCAGGTTAACCAACCTAAACCCGTTTGCTGCAATTTGATTACAATGGCGCGAAAATTTAAGATCATTAGAGATTAGCACACCAAGATCAGTTATTGTATCAACTGATTGAAGCTGACGACCATGACATATGAAATTTGTATGAGCATTACCGTAACCAAAATGCAGGACAGCGCATTTTTGTATTGCGACAGATAGCTGCATTCTCTCTGCCCAATGCATCACCCTCTCAAGATCTCGCTGTAAGACAACATTTACTGCGTTTCGAGGAAGGGCAAAGTAGAGTTTAGTGTCATCAGCGTAAAGAGCAAATTTTGACTCAGTAAGCACCGAACTGAGGTCATTTATGTAAATAAGGAACAACAGGGGGCCTAATTTGCTACCTTGAGGAACACCAGAGGTTACAGGAATTGAGGAAGAAACTGCGTTATCTACCGATACATACTGTAAGCCATACGATTTGACAAGTAAGCCTCAATCCACTTCAGTAATTTTCCTCTGATACCAATATTGTGCAGTTTAGACATAAGTTTTGGATGAGAGACTGTGTCAAATGCTTTAGCAATATCGAGATAAATAACGTCGATTGTTAAAAAATTATCTAAGTTTTGGGTCCATTCATTTAGACAATACAGTAGTTGGGCTACAGTAGAACGGTTTTTCATAAAACCGAACTGCTTAGGGGATATCTTATTGGTAGCAAGAAGGTAATCCATCATTTCATCAAAAATGATGGATTCCATAATTAACTCACTTTTAACAAGTGAACTTATAGGCCGGTAATTTTTGACAGAGGTGCTTGCACCCTTTTTGAAGATTGGAGTAATACGAGCCACTTTCCAGATATCTGGAAGAGTGGCAGTTTCAAAAGATACAGAAAATATTTTCTTTAGAGGAGAAGCAAGAAGAGCAGCAAATTTTTTGAGAACAAATTGTGGGATACAATCAGGACCCTTAGACATCTTTGGAATAGTTTTTAATAGGTGTTTAAACACAATATCATCGGACATAAGTATGTCCCGCAGAAATGTTGCATTTTCAACAGCAAACTCCTGCAAGGGTGACCCATCATCCGTTATAAAGACAGAGGCAAAAAAGGCATTAAAAGCAGATGCCTTTTCAGATGGGTCAGTAATGATTGATCCATCATCAGCGACTAGGTTAGGGATATGAGATTTGTTTTTGAATTTGCTCCTAACAAATCTCCAAAAATCGGACTGAGATCCTTGGTTAAGTACAGATTGTTCAGCTCGATACAAATCATAACGTTTGGATCGTCTCGCATCATAGTATGCCGTTAACCAGTTTTGGCGGTTTTCCTCTGATGGGTTTAGTTTGTAAACTCGATGAAGCCTTAATTGTCTGTTGTGTGCATTTCGCGAAGCAGTAGACCATAAGGAGGATTTGGAACGAAATGTACACTTTGGGACAAAGGCTTCGATACCTTGACTCAAAAGCGAATGGAAACACGCCCAAAATTGGTTAACATTGGCACACTGTTCGAAAACAGTAATCCAATCAATATGATACAGATATTCAGAAAACGGCTCGAAATGTAATTTTCGAAAGTTGAGGAAAGAGGTGTCAGTATTAAAAGATTCATGGGTAATCAAAGGCCCAAAATTGGATACAATCTTATTGTGGTCGGAGTTAGCAAAGGGCTCTACAACTTTAGAATTAAATACGAAACTCTCTTCATTACAAAAAACTAGATCTAAGATATTGCCAGACTCATGTGTAGCTTGGTTTACGTATTGAGAGAAGCCATTTTCGAGCATGAAGACCAAAAATTCTTTATCGACCGAACTAAGGGCAGAATTATTTAGCCAGTCAATTCCTGGAAGGTTAAAATCACCCATGATTAAAGTGGTTATTTTATCAGAGTAAGCAGATCTGATGTGGTCAATAACTGCATTTACCGAGTCCTGCTTGACAGCAGAAGGAGTACGATAATACAAGCCAACATTAAATAGAGGAATTTTGCTACGTTTAGAGAAAATTGAGACCCACAGCGTCTCATAGAATAAGTTGCTTTCAGAGATCAAAATTTGGTACTCAAACATATTAGGGATCAGAATAGCCACCCCACCTCCACTTCCTAGTCTGTGTTGGTCATCGCATCTCAAGATAGCGTGCGAACACAATACATCACTAAATGCAAAGTCCGGAATGTCGTTATTCAACCAGGTTTCTGTGACAAGAAAGAACACGTTAGCGTGAATTGAACAGGCATAAACTAGGTCAGCCTTTTTAGAGAATAACGATCGGGCATTGAAGAGACAAAAAGAACCTATCTGCGGAACTCCGCTTGCCTGCTTGGGCAGTGTTAGTTTGACGAACGATGAGGCCCTTGTCTTTGCTCGGCCCGAGAAACAATCTCACCGCGTCTGATGATCAAGTTCTTTTCTCCGTTCTCTCGACGCCGGTACAGTTCCTGACGCAGTTCATAGTCTTCAGTGAGTTGCTTTGGCGTCAGGTCCGGACGGCAGAATGACTTCAGTCCAGAAAAGGCGGGCTCACCGGCAATAGCAGAACGAAAACCGGCAAGAAACTGGCTGCGAGCTAGGAGATAGGAGAACTATCATAAAGGCCACTTTTCATAGTTTTTGAAATTCAATTTTTGAAACAGAACCGTATACCATAATGGTAATGGTACCACTCTGTTCAGATTTCGTACCAGATATGGTACCCGGCACCCATGACCATGTTTAGGGGTACCGTATATGGCGTGGGTAGGGTACCATAAACGGAGTCAAGTGCCAGACTATCTTATGTAGTTTTTCATAAACTAAGTATTGAAGAGTTTATAGTGAGAAAACACAAACAGACAATGACAAACAGGTATACGAGTGAGTGTTATATAGCTACTGTGCAACTCTTTCACCACTCCCCCTCGGACGAGTGTCGACTGGGCCGCCGCAGTGCCTGACAATCGTCCGGAAACAGACTGAATTGATGACTGCCCAGCGTCTGCTGGCTCTGCATCTCTGAACATCCGCTCTACGTTGACGCCATGATGACTCGTTTCGCGGGCGACGTTCCTTTCTTTCTGAGCCTTTACCTTGATCTGTCGTCTTGTCATCGGTGACACATGCTTCCATCTCTTGATCAGGGAACTCAAACGAATCGACATTCTTCTTCTCCCTCCTCTTCTCTTCCTTCTCTTCCGCTGCCTTCTTCTCTTCTCTCTCCTTCGTCTCTTGATCCTTCTCTTCCTTTCCATCATTCTCCCTCTCCTTCTCATCATCATCCTCCTCCTCTTCATCACCTTTCCTCTGTCACCATTACCCGATGTTGCGTCATCTGGCTCCACGTCTCTCTTAACGGCTGTCTTCTCTTCTGCCAAACATGAATGAAGGATTGTGGGTTGTCGACTTTGACACTGGGGACTTGCGAGGCTGAGATAGGGACTTGGTGAGCTCAAGGAGAATAAGGTCGTTGAGGATCTGTTGGTCTTGTTGAAGCCGAAGTTGTTCTTGTTGAAAGCGGATGAATTGTTGTTGTTGTAGTTGTTGTAGAAGCTGAAGGTGTTGTGGTTGTTGGTCTCGAAGAAGTTGTAGTACGGCTTGGTAGGATATGGGAACGGGAACGGGATGTATGAAACTTCAGGGTTGTAAAGCTGCCCGCTTGGCGGGCGGTCGGTTCAAGGTTCCTGGCTCAAATGTTATTGTTTTTGTGTGCAGCACATATATAATGGCCGAAAAAAAGGTCATGAAGTCTGGGCGTCCACGAAATGGAGTAGTCAAATGTAAAGAATGTCAAAGCCTGGTCCGGCACTCGGAGAACCTACCTGATTCTGTGCTCTGTATTTTCTGCTGCCGTTTCTTTCATGTCAAGTGCACAGAACTGAACAACGTTTTGGAAGACAACTGCTATTATCGGTGCAAGCACTGTCGCCTATCTCTATCGGAACCGTCTACACTGCAATCAAAATGCTGGCAAGTCAACAGAAATGCGATCAAGTTGACGCAAACCCGGCTATGGAGGAGACATACAAGTCCGACCAAACGAAACAACTCTCTGAGAAACTGAAGAATGAAACTGCCCGAGATTTGCAGCAGCGCCTGAGAGAAGCCACGAGAGAAAAGGATGCCCTCCAAGCTAAAATTGCTGACTTTGAAGATGGATGGAAAAGACGTCTCAACATCGTATTGTATGGTCTACCTGAGTCTGATAGTCTGGAAGCTGACATTGCAAACGTGAGGCAGATGGCTAAAAAGCTCGGTGTTCGATCGATTCAAGTGTCAAAAGCTAAGCGTTTGGGTCATCAAAAGGATGCCAGCAGTTCTCGTCCTCTACTTGTAACTGTTCCCAATGAGAACCAACGGCGGACTTTGTTGAGCAACGCAAAGCAATTACGAAAGCAACCAGTTTGGTGTAAAGTATTTCTGAAGCCCGACCTGTCTCACCTGCAACGGCACAAACAGAAAGAACTCTGGGCATCGTTGAAAGAGCGACGAGGAAATGGTGAAAAAGTCACAATCAAAAATGGCGTAATTGTTCGAGCCGGAATTAATTGATTATGCTGTATGCAGAATGTAGTTCAAAAGTACATAGATTGTATGGGTTCTCCTAATGGTATCCAGCCAGTTCCAGTTCCTCCTCATCCCTGAAATTGTTAAGTCTGCTCAGTGTTATGTTCGCCAGATGATATCTGTAGTTCTAACGTAGGAAATGCTAATGGAATGCACACTTAGTTTAATGTTATGACCGCCAGGTTTCTGCTTGAACCGAACTATTGTTTTTTGTGCCCCACAGTGGATTTGATTCCATTGGGGCCTAAAGAGTCAACGGACTCTATCTATCTAAAATAAATAAATAAATAAATAAATAAATAAAAACGGGGTTGAAGGTTGGTCAGATGAGTGCAAACGGTTGAACGGTGAAGAGTTGTAATCTAAGAAGTTGATGTAATGGTAGTAGTAGTAGTGGTTGGAGTAGTAGTGATTGTAGTAGAAGTAGATGAAGGTCGGGACACAACACAACGATAGTCCCGGGTCTCGGCACCAAATGAAGATTTTATAGTGAGAAAACACAAACAGACAACGACAAACAGGTTAGATGAGTGAGTGTTATATACTGTGCAACTCTTTCACCATATAGAGTGTCACATTGATTTAGCTTTTAAGTATTTTTCAAATGTTTCTGCACCAAAGTGTTTGAAAGATCAGAAAATAAATATAATTTTGTTGCACTGATGTGGACTTAAACCAAACCTAAGTCTGTTTTATGTTACAGATCGCATTGCGCTAGAGTATCACTGTCCCTTTGCACTGGGCTGCCAAGGCAACGAAAATCTTTTCACAGTTCGTGCAATCGTGAATTTTCCAAACGGAGAACCTCATCTACTAACTTGCTACCCTACAAGATGCAAGGCTGGCTGTAACAAACATCATTGGGAACCATTGACTGCCAACAACAGATCGCCTCAGTCAATCAACTATCCTGCTGATAGATGCTTCATCTATCACATCGAACCGCAAAGTACGGCAACTTTTTGGTTTACCCCCTCCAACGACTTGTGTCAGACTCCAGATCGGTTGCCCCTCCCAGAGATTGGTTTTGCACGTCCTCCTAATTTTTGGGCTACTTTTCATACAATTTTGCACAATTTCGGAAACCAAAATTTTCCACAAACCTATCTTTAGCCGTATTTGAGGCCGAATTAGCGCTTTTTTACCATTTTCAACTGAAAATTGGATTTTTTTAGCACTCTGCTCCGAAATCTGGACTCAACCCATCTCCGCACCCCACCACATAGGTTTCCGACCATTAGACCAATCGGAACTGCTCATTTTGACGAAGTTTAGAGCTTAGACTTTTAATCAGTAATATTTAGAGTAGGTGTTCCTAATTTGGACTTAAAAACCGACTCTTTGCCTTCTGACTCTCTACTATGTTGACGTATATAAATGCCAGTTTCACAAAATCTGTCTAAATTCAAGGCATAAGTAACGCACCAAACCATTTTGTACGGATGTTCATGATGCGCGAGTAATGTGTCTGCCTGCCTTAACCTACCGTAACCGTAGTGCGCTTTTGCGTCCCTCCTAGCGCGGCGGTCATTTTCGTTAGAAGAATAAAGTAGATGCTTGGAAAACGAAATCGGTTTTATAGATCTATAATTATATCATAATCATACTGTAAAAATTTGCCGAAAAGCCGCATAATCTTTAAAAAATCTGGTGTAAAATAATTGGGTATTGAGGGGGGTAAAAGCCCAATACCCAATATCGGAAAATGGCCCAATATACCGAATGTATTGTTTCATCTAAATAATACCACAGCGTAGGTGTTTGATTCAGAAGAGCGCCTGTGGAAGTGTGGGTGTCCTGCCGGGTACTATCCTGGGAAGGTATACCGGCTGAAAGCTTTTGAACGAAACGTCGTAGATCAGTACTACAAACGTGGCAACGGGCTGCCAAATTATCTAATCAAAGGTATAAGAACAAACTGTTATACCTTTATTGAATATAGATAGTATGTATGTATATAATTTTGCAGAGATCAATGATGTTGCTAGTTGTCGCCGTAAGTAGAAGAGATGTGTTCAATTTTCGTTCAAGGACCTGTGGGGACTAGGAGAATCTCCTCCAAAATGAGTTTCTGTTGCTATTACAGGTGCCTCGTTTCGCAGTCCCCCCGGTTACTACGGTATATGATCATGTGTTTAAGTGTTTCTGACAACGCCTTTTGCGGGTCCATAACTTCCGGTATTTTTGATTCCTATTTCCGACGTACAGTACAGCGGAACGGTTCGATGTTTTCATCTATACGGTGTCCCAATAGCAAAACACTTTACTGCGAGTAAACGCCCACCCAACGCAGGTCCACCACCGAAAGTTGGTTGGTGCCGCCAAGTCGGTGAATGGAAAAGCCTTCAACCAGGCTACCACTCACCGGCTAGGTTGATGATGCTTTGAGTAGGGCGCTTTTAACCCAGGCTTACTGTGGTACGTAAGTTCTCGAATTGTGAAAATCAATTCACTGTTTGTTTGATGAGTGTTAGTCTGTTTATTTGTTGATGTCCTACTGCTCTGCTATCTTCATTAGACTACTGTAGTTGTGCTGTGAATCTCCCTGAAATACATAGTTTAGAGTTAGGCTGTGTAATATGACAAATATGGCGATTCGTGGCCGGTACCTCCGACTCCGACCGACACCCTTTCTGCTTTTTGCTATTTGTGTTGATCGGACAATTTAAACTTTCTGATTTGACTTGATGTATATTTTGTGATTTGACTTGATGTCTATTTTGTGATTTGACGTGACTTCGTGATTTGTTGTTTTCGAAATGAGCTGTTTTTGTCGACACTGTGACAACCAGTTCCAGTGCAGATAAATCTGAAACTTGAAAATCTCTGAAATGTATATGTATGTTTGCCGTTTGATGTTTTGTCCGGTGTTTTAAGGCAGCAAATGCGTTAGGTTTCAGATGAATCTATAAAGGCATCACATTTTCCCCACAGGAGTACCCATCCGAGCGTGAAAACGGCGCTCTATCATTATTGTTTGTTTTGTGTGTGTTATTATTATTGTTGTTGGAGTAATAAATAACTTGTCCCACAGACACGTCAAAACAAATCCGAAAGTATAGAAGCACCGAGGACTAGGTTAACCAGTCAGGCAAACGGCCTATACAAAACCATCCACGTGCATAAAGTGTGTTTGGTAGTGGTGTGATGCACTTTCTAAACTAAAAAATCGATTGTCAACCGCCGGCAATTAGCTTATAGATAGTAGAATAATTAGCGGAAAGCTCAATCAATTGTGGTCCAGATAATATTTGCGTGGGGGCGTTTAAAAGCGCGTATGTACGCGCCCCTGTATGTTTCTACGGTTAGAGAGCGTACGTAATGCGATGTATGCAGTGTTGTTCCCAGTAAATTTACTGAGTAAAAGTTACTCGGTACTTAGTTATTTTGAATTAAAGTAAGTACTTTTGCTTACCGGTAAAATTTTTTCTTAATTTTACTTACTGAATACCGAGTTTCAATTTTGAATTACTCAATTAGAAAAAAATTCGGTAAACTCAGTACTCGGTAATTTACTGAGTTGTTTACTGAATAAAAGCTTCTGCAATAGGTAGCTCGTCGCATGTGTGTAGAAAATATTGTTTAGCTTTTCTTTCATTTATCTATCTTTTCGCAACAAAAACACTCAAAAGAAAGTTAGTATCGCAGAAATGCTAAGAAAATCAAATCTCTCAATGTCTGTTGCTTTAAACCTTGGATAGCTTTCAAATCGAGTTACTTACTTAGGCCATTTGAAGGCTTTATCAGGATATCTACCGTATATTACTGCAGCAAAAACATCGAAATTTTACGATTCTGTTCGAAATTTTATCGACTTTTCCTGATCAAATACACATACACAAAAATACACATTTCGAGTAGTGTTTGTGTATGGTAATGTGTATCTGAATTTTCAATGTGTATGTGTATGTGTATACACATTGAAAAAACAATGTGTATTTTTGTGTATGGTAAATGTGTATGTGTATACACAAACAACAGTAGCCGGCACACAGGCTCGATGTCAGTCCGGGCGGGTCTCAGTGGTAGCTGTCCCCGATTCCGTTTGTCCCACCCAACACAGGAGTGGTTGCTATTGTAGCTGAGGTCATCACCAGTCGGAGCCCATTTGCCTACTACCTAGCCATCACCGGCCTTCGGTTGCCTGGGTTGGCTTTTGTGCCGATGACCAACTCTGCGATACTAACTTGTCCCGCCTTGTGGATGAATGAACGTGCGTGGGACCCACGGCAAGCGCACAGCGTTTTAACCGATAACAAAACACTACCGTAGTTATGATAAGAAATGCCAGGACTATGCCTACAGCTGCTAGTCAATACGTGCGCACACTACTTTACATATTTCACATTACCCTTGCCCGTATTAGAACAATAGTGCGTGATTATGCTTTGTTTCCAGGCAATAGGAGGTTGTGATTAAACGGTCAGGGTCTGTTATCGATTATTACTGACCAAATTTTTTGCTAACAACTCTAACATAAGTGTTTAGTGTTGCTTGGTAGTATTGGATTTTCTAAATGTGTATGCGTATGTGTATTACACATTTCCTCACGACTGTTTAGAGAAAATGGCAGTTTCGAAAGTAATTGGTCTGCTCACATACAGTACATGTAACAGGGGGGTCTGGGGGGTCTGCCCCCACCCGACTTAGGCTAGCCCCCCCGGATGGGGACCCCCCCCCCCCCCCCGAGACGATTTCACCGACCCCCCCTCCGATTTTTCTGGCAAGTAAATTTTCGAGCAAATTTTTGCAATTTTTTACAATTTCACACACAAAAATTGCTAAAATCGCCTGCAAAACAGCACTTTTTAGCTGTATTTCAGCCCAAATTAGCGTTTTTTGGCAATTTTTAGCCAAAAAATTGCGATTTTTTCGATTTTTGAGCGTTTTTTAGTGCCCACCCCCCTCCCCCAACATTTTGGCTCAGACCCCCCCCCCCGGCCGGCGCCAGACCCCCCCAACCCCCCTCCCCCCATCGGCGGATGACCTGTTACATGTATGGCTTCAATTATTTCAATTATTAAATGGACGTTTGTCATTATTGATGGTCGTGATCACGAGCGTAGCTTAGAGACGGAGCATTGCTAAATTATCGGTCGATATACATTGTACGTGTATGGCTCATCTCACTATCATCTATTGACACATATCTTCTATTCAACTTCGATTTGTCACGCCGAAATACTATCCCAACAATCGCCGATTCAGTTGTGGAAGAAGGTAAAACTGGCGATTTTCCTTCCAATAGCAATTACTTTACGGTATACGGTAGGTATTTTTATACCGGTCCCATCCCTACTGCCGACAAAACCAACTTCTAGCTTCGGACTTTGGCTTAGGCTTAGGGGTAAGTTCTATAGCTACGCGCAAGTCCAATGACTATCAGCGGACAAACGACAAAAAGAAATAAAACCGAAAACTCTTCCACTACTAACTAACAACGGGGTGTCCTGACTCCTGAGCTGTCCGAAAGGAGAGTGGAACTCAAAAACGAACGAACGAACGAACGAACGAACGAACGAACGAACGAACGAACGAACGAACGAACGAACGAACGAACGAACGAACGAACGAACGAACGAACGAACACTTCATCATTAATCATTGAAACACCATACCATTTGATTCCCGTTTAGACTATCTGTTATGCGTAGAAAACTAAAAATATCACTTCCAATTCTATACCTATGTAGTTTCACTTTCAGTTTTCAGACGAAGGTTATAAGTGCTAGACCAAATATTTAAGGAACCATTGAAAGACTGCTTGGAAATTTACAGCGGTGAATGCTAAATTAACCAAAAATGTTAGTGCTGAAAAGAAACTGGAAAAACAGGAGGAAATTGCAGTGTACAAAACTTGCTCACTTAGACTGTTACAGTACCAGACTCAGTTAGTGCTTTATTTTGGCCGGCGACCAACCAATCGATCGTTTATGGCGCGCTTTTTAAGAAGAGAGCGAAAGCTAAAATATGGGTCTGCTCTACTCAAAGTAGAGCTGGAAATGAATTCCGGTTTTTTGGGCAACCTGTACAACCAATGTGGTGGCTGCGCGTTGCCGAATTTGCCTTCTTCATGGTGTGTTGTTTGATTAATCTATGCCTCGCGATTTTACTAAGAATCAGCAGCCCAGCTTCTGGCTTGCTTGGATGGGAATAGGTACTGTACGTACATGTATGCTGGGTCTCCCGCCCCAGTCACTAAGGCAAAACCAACTACAGTCATGTCTCGTTATTTCGGATATTCGCCTTACGGACAAGATTAGGCCGGGTCCCAAATTTTTCCCAATATTATATGACTCGTTAATCCGGACAACAGATTTGCCGTCCCAACTTCGAAATTTGTACGGTAAAGCGATTCGTTAATCTGGATTTGGTAAAATTTGTCCGAATCCATGCGCAATTTTTTTAATTCAGACATGAATTTTCAATGGAATAGCGGCTTCTGTTGAGTCAGAGTGTGATTTTGTCTGCCATTTTGGGGTTATAATCAGCTGATTAAAGCTTGCCTTTAAATTAGGAGGTACTGCTACAGAATCTGATACAGAACTAACAAAAAGCTGTCGTTTAGGACTTTGACCCGAAAAACAGTTTTAGCTTTGATTCGTTAATCCAGAAATTCGCTATCCGGACAAAATTGACCGGTTCCAACTTTCCCGGATAAAACGAGACACGACTTCCAATCATAAGCAATGTTTTGTTTGCATCCCGAGACTGTTGTTAAGCAACCGATGCAAACAAAACATTGCTTATGATTGGATTGGTGGCGCGCTTAATCGGAAAGTCCGGCAGTAAGCCAGCGATGGGCAGGCCATCGATTTTTTGCGACCGCGCGCTGATTGGTCGTCTACAGTATGGCCGCTACACTCCTCGGTGGCTTTAACGGCTTTGCTCACCTTGCTGCCCCCGGCTAATTTGTTGTCGCGATGCCAGTCTCTTCCTGCATAGGACAAGTAGAGATTGATGACGGTCTCCTGCATATTTGTGACCGTCATCAGAATGGAGATGAAAGCGCTACACAATTCTATCCTTGGCTTCCACTGGAATCCTTCCTCGAGAAGCTTCTGTGCTGCTTCTATCCAACCAAATACGGGCCATGTATGTCGATTGTTGCCAGTGACGTACCCAGGATTTTGCAAAGGGAGGGGGGCGTAAACTTTTGAAGTTGCCTGGTTGGGCCCAGACACGGGCAAAGGGCGGTCTGAGGGGGAGGCGGTTGGCCCTCAGCCGGCCGCTACCCCCCTCAGTAATTTTTTGAAGTATTTTGTATAGAAAGTATGATAAAAATATGTCTGGATTAGGTGTAAATGAGCTCAGGCTTATTTTAACTTATTTTAATGAATTGATTGATTTTAGTCACTTTTTGGACAAACCGGACTTTTTGGCTTACCACCCCCTCAGCCCCCCTCAGCCGCTCCTGCCCCCTCAGCCCACCCTCAGGAATTGAAAATTCTACCCCCCGTCAGCCGAAATGCTAGCCCATGTCTGGTTGGGCCGCTGCCCAAGAAGGGCGAGACATTTTCGCAAAATTAGCCAAAAAACGTGTTTAAAAAGTATTCTGAGCTTAAAATTGCCAGAAATTGCAAGTTTTAGTAGTTCAAAGTGACCTGGTTGGGCTTCTGCCCGACCAGTGCGATAAATTATAGAAAATTTAGCCCTCGAATGAAAGAAATACAATTTTCAAGCAAATTGCCTGCAAAACAGCAGTTTCAAGTACGTTGCTAAGTAAATTTATTTGAAATATAATTTAATAATAATTTACTTACCAAACAATTTACTTGTATTAGTAAATTTCTAAAAAACTAATTAAAATTAGACTTATAATTTACTTAAGGCAGAAATTCACTTTTAATATAATTAAAATTACAATTAACTTACCAAATAAGTATAAGTACAAGTTAAAATTACTTGTATTAGTAAATTTCTAAAAAATATAATTAAAATTAAAATTAAAATTTACTTAACAACAGTTGTTTCAAGCCGTCTTTGAGCTGTAATTTGCTTGTTTTTACCGTTTCAGTCAAAATTTGAAATAACTTTGGCACGTTTCACGTAATAATCACTCCGCAAATCCCTATTTTAAGCTGCCAAATAGCGTTTTAGAGCTAGAAACGCGTAAAAATGACAAAAAGCGTTTCGAAAAACAACGATTTGTCTTTACTATCAGAAGCGGAAGCAATAATTCGGTTACCAAAGGCCTTATAAGCGCATTTTAAGCCAAAACTTGTGATTTCTCAGCCAGTTTGTTAGTACTGGACCCGCTACCAGTACTTGTACCTTGTTCCTAGGTTCCTAATTTTTTCTGAGTGGGGAGGGGTGGGAGGATAACACTCAACCTTTAGGACATGTTGCTATATTTATATAATTTACGCTCGCAAACCGTTTCCATTGGTTTGAGGAAAACGACAGGGCTTTCGTGTCGAGGTGATTGGCGTTTTTGGAGCTGCAGGTAGCTCACAAATCACCTAGCAAACGTTGAGGTTGAAATTTCAAAGCCTTTTGCAATTTAAAGAAAACTTTGTAATATACGGCCACTATCGCACGTCATAGAAAGTGATGGTGGCACATTGCATAAGTAGTGTCCGCCTTTTCGAGTGTACCACTTTTTTGCTAAGACTGTCTGAGGCTTGAATATGTTATGTACGCTTTATGTTTGCAGCCGCCATCGCGCTAGATTGGCACAGTCCGTATGCGATCGGCTACCAAGGAAGTCAAGTGTTCTACCGAGTCCATGTAGTAGTGAATTTTCAAAACGGACAGCCTCGCCTCACAACTTGCTTCCCAAAAAAATGCAAGCGCGGATGCAAAGAACATCATCATTGGAAACCGAAGACTGTCGATGACAGATCACCTGAAGAAACAGTTAACTACCCTGCGGAGAGATGCTTTCTCCGTCACATTGAACCACAAAGTGAGCGCTACTGATGTGCAGGGGACGGCAATTCCCGTTGAGGATTTTGGGCCGGCCGCTCCGGGCATACTGTACACACTTCAGGGGTCCGCCGGGCGGGAAAAAGTGCATGGGCAGTATACTGAGTTAATTAATTTATTGTGGCTCAAAATAATCGGTCTATACCAAGTTCAGAAACAATATACATACGCATAAGGTAAAACAAACTGGTGCGTATTTGACGGTGGAATGTACAAAACTGTACTAACAGTTACGTTATTGGAACTCTGCAAACCTTTGGAGCAATCGGCGCTTTGTCTCTTCGACCGATTTTGATTAACTACAACTTTATAACTTGTATTAACATCCATGTAACCGGGGGTCCGGCCGGGGGGCCTGCCTCCACCCGACTTGAACCACAAACCCTCCCGGATTGGGATCCCCGAGACGATTTTTCTGCCCCCCCCCTCCGATTTCTGTGGCAAGTAATTTTTTGAGCAAATTTTTGCGATTTTTTTTACAATTTCAGACACATTTACAAAAATTGCCAAAATCGACAACACTTTTTACAATAACACAACACTTTTTAGCTGTATTTGAGGCCAAATTAGCGATTTTTGACGATTTTTAGCCGGAAATTGCGATTCTTTGAGATTTTTCAGCGATTTTAGTGCCCAACCCCTCCCTAGAATTTTAGCTCAGACCCTTCGGCCGGCGTCAAACACCCCAACCCCTTTTCCCTTCGGCGGATGACCTGTCACATGTATGTGCATTAAGTAATAAGCTATCTGCCTTCATGGAGAGGGAGCGTTCTGCCGGTCGCGGGCTCTAAGCCCAATTGTAAGGAGGGGAATATATTACTAAAAGCTTTATACATGGCAAAATTGCAATTTTCGCTTAAAATAATAAAAAAGCCCTTATTTAGACTTAAATACAGCTAAAAAATCTGTCTGATTGTCTCAAATTCTAAAAAGTTGCAAAAATTGCAAAAATCGGAAGGGTGTAGTGGAGTCTCGGGTGTCTACTGTCTCCCATCGAGGGGTCTGGCCTATGTCGGGTTTGGAGAGAGACCGCCAGACCTCTCTGTTACGGAGGTATGCTTTAGACGATGTTTGGAGATTCGGTGTTTTTTGTTTTTTCTAACATTTGGCAAAGGTCCCAAACCGGGTTATGCGCAGTCCCGCTCTCAAAGAGCTCGACCAACAGCCAGAATTGGGCAGATTGGCCAACAAGACCGACCAGCGCGCCGGGTGACCAACTCGTCCAACAAGGGTCGCGCTTATAATTATTATATAGCGTGGGCTAGAGACGGACAAGACCAGATACCGGCCAACTCACCAACACTAATTTACACCCCGGCCGGCACCCCTCAAACAGCACCAACAAAGGCGTGCAAAGGATGTCTGGCTATTGCCCAAATTCTGGTCCAATTCTGGCAGTTGGTTCTGAGCTCATGGTTCCAATTCAGTTATTTGAGAGCGGACCTGTAGATCTCCCCGAACCCTTCCTTCCCTTTCGGCAGATTATCTGTTAGATATGTAATATCAGATGCAATAATACGACAGTTTGATTCAGAAAAGCCGGAGTGGAAGTGTGGATGTCCAGCAGGCTACTATCCTGGAAAGATACATCGACTGAAAGGAGTAGAACGCCGTAACGTTGAGAAGTACTACAAAAGCGGCAAAACTCTACCATATTATCACATCAAGGGTAAAACCTCTTTGTTATAGTTCTACTGAATTACATAGCGTATGGGATGTAATTTTACAGAACTCAATGGTATAGCTTGTCGCCGTTAAGTAGACCTGTTCAGCTTTACCCGACCTGGGCACAAGGATGCCTGTCAAATTCAACTGGATGTACTATGTATGGTATCCACCTCTAGGTGCGCTGTAATGAACTAGGAGAATCTCTTCCTGTTTGTTTGCTTCTGTTGTGTCCTTCTGTCTGTCTCTCTGTTTGTCCGTGTTGCAAATGAGTGCCTAAAATGCCCTTAGAATCGTGATTACGTAGTAGAAAAAACCCGTGCCGTTTTAACTGACTTTTAGACTACTTTTTGCTAGTATGTCTTTCTTTACCAGTGCTACGTATTTGAGGGTCTGTCAGTCAGATGTGTTGGTAGGCAGTGCACGTACACCGGTGCAGTCGGTTAATGGGCTTTTTCAAATTGTTACGTTTTCATGTTTATTTATTTATTTATTTATTTATTTATTTTGTCGCCAAAGCAAGACAACATGTTAGTACAATGTAAAATAAACAGCGCAGAAAGAGTGTTAGTGGGCAACAGGTGCACAATGTCTAAAAAGAACGGTGTACTTAGGTGTTCGCAATTTTTGGCGCATCCTGTGCGTTGCGAATTATGCATTTTACCAATTTTGATCGCTCAAAGATTGCCTCTATGTGTATATTATTAGAAAGTTCGGTGCACCGAGAAGTTCACCCGAAGCAAATTGCAGCCATGCTCAAATTTATTACTAGGATAAATAAAAAAATGTTGCTTTCAGCAATATTTTACATTTTTTTCCCGAAACATTTTATTGTTTTAGCTAAGTATGCGGTTCTGGAAATATCGAGAAAAAGGTTGAAAAATACATATCTAACTAAAGTTTCGCTCGATTGAGAAAACTAATTTGAACATGGCGACAATTGATTTGGATAGGTTTTATAGTATTGTATGATTCTTGAAGAAGCCTATTTAAAATTGGTTTTATTATTGCGGTCTTTCAACAAGTACGTGTAAAGTTTCCAGTGTATTTTTACAGGCTTCTCAAGGAGTTTTGTAGGCTTAGAAGCATAACATTATTTTGTGCTATTCGGCGCCATGACGGTGGAACCATTCCTGTTTTTTGTTGTCTGTTATGTCTAGCTTTTACAGTAAGCGAGGAATAGTAAACAAGTTGTCTGTCGGACAAGTCCAAGCTATGACAGTCAGGCACTTAACGCCGTTTATGGTACCGGCACCTTAAATTTGGCACCGGTACCATATATGGTACGAAATCTGAACAGAGTGGTACCATATATGGTACCACCACAGACCCCGAACGTGGGGGTACCATATATGGTGCCGGTACCTTATATGGTACCACCACAGGCCCCGAACGTGGGGGTGCCATATATGGTACCGGTACCATATGGTACCCCACCCTAGGTACCGGTACCATATATGCTACCGGCACCTTATATGGTGTCGGTACCATAACTCCTTAAGGTTCATATTAGCCACCGGTGGCTAACTAAAAGTTTTGTCCGGGCGGACACTCATTTGTCCGGCCGGACACGCGTGTCCGGCCGGACACTCAAAAATCCTTGTGTCCTGGACAGCCGGACACACATTCGGACAATTTTTTTTGTCTGCCGCGGACCAAAAATCCTTGTGTCCTGGACAGCCGGGCACACATTCGGACAAATTTTTTGTCTGCCGCGGACCAAAAATCCGTGTCCTGGACAGCCGGGCACAAATTCGGACAAATTTTTTGTCTGCCGCGGACCAAAAATCCGTGTCCTGGACAGCCGGGCACACATTCGGACAAATTTTTTGTCTGCCGCGTACCAAAAATCCTTGTGTCTGGACAGCCGGACACACATTCGGACAAATTTTTTGTCTGCCGTGAACCAAAAATCTTTGTGTCCTGGACAGCCGGACACACAATCGGACAAATTTTTTGTCTGCCGTGAACCAAAAATCTTTGTGTCCTGGACAGCCGGACACACATTCGGACAATTTTTTTGTCTGCCGTGAACCAAAAATCCTTGTGTCCTGGACAGCCGGACACACATTCGGACAAATTTTTTGTCTGCCGTGAACCAAAAATCTTTGTGTCCTGAACAGCCGGACACACAATCGGACAATTTTTTTGTCTCCCGTGAACCAAAAATCCTTGTGTCCTGGACAGCCGGACACACATTCGGAAAAATTTTTTGTCTGCCACGGACCAAAAATCCTTGTGTCCTGCACAGCCGGGCACACATTCGGACAAATTTTTGGTCTGCCGCGTACCAAAAATCCTTGTGTCCTGGACAGCCGGACACACATTCGGACAAATTTTTTGTCTGCCATGAACCAAAAATCTTTGTGTCATGGACAGCCGGACACACAATTGGACAAATTTTTTGTCTGCCGTGAACCAAAAATCCATGTGTCCTGGACAGCCGGACACGCATTCGGACAAATTTTTTGTCTGCCGCGGACCAAAAATCCTTGTGTCCTGCACAGCCGGACACACAATCGGACAAATTTTTTGTCTGCCGTGAACCAAAAATCCTTGTGTCCTGGACAGCCGGACACACATTCGGACAAATTTTTTGTCTGCCGTGAACCAAAAATCCTTGTGTCCTGGACAGCCGGACACACATTCGGACAAATTTTTTGTCTGCCGTGAACCAAAAATCCTTGTGTCCTGGACAGCCGGACACACATTCGGACAAATTTTTTGTCTGCCGCGGACCAAAAATCCTTGTGTCCTGCACAGCCGGGCACACATTCGGACAAATTTTTGGTCTGCCGCGTACCAAAAATCCTTGTGTCCTGGACAGCCGGACACACATTTGGACAATTTTTTTGTCTGCCGCGGACCAAAACGGGTATATTTTCGACCTGCCACAGACAGATTTTAGGTTGTAGAGGACCATAAAAAATCAGGCGGTAGACAGATTTTTGCTGCCAGGAGCCTACAGTAGTGGAGGGAGTGCACATAATGGTGAGCATTGCGTTTATTACCTAACCACGCCTTAACAAACAGTGCATAAGGCCAGGAAAACGTTATGACTTTGAAAATGATTCCATTTCTGTATAACAAGTGTGAGACAGTGTAACAGACCTGAGGTACCACAAACTTTGCACACTGAATTTGTACTGCACCCTACTGCATGTGTGGCTGTGATCCGGCCTCTTTGACAGTTGTTTGGACATTTTCCTTTATGGTCTGGACACTTTTACGGTGGTTCGGACACTTTGCCAAAGTGTCCGAGACAAACCAGAAAATTGTCCGAAATTTTAGTGTCCGGCCGGACACGCGTGTCCGCCCGGACAAGCACGTGTCCGGCCGGACACTCTGGCGGACACTTTTAGTGATCCTTAAGGAGATAAACGGCGTTAAGTGCCTGACTGTATGAGGATGTCTTTCTTTGATGTTATCGATCGCTCACCTCTACCAAAAGCTAACCAACCAGCCCAGAACGGCCTTGAAAACCACTACATCAGGTGTGCTTGTTGGTGGCCGTTATAACTCAAAAATCGATTGTCTACAGCCGACAATTAGATGAGCAGCGCCCATTCAATCACATCTGTTCTAATATACATAATAGTTGGGCAACCACAACTGGTAGGGTCCGTTCGTAAAGTTCGAAACAAAAAATGCAATATTGAGAGCCCCTCCACCCCTTTTGTTTACAACACAGTATGCAGTGCCTGGTATGCTTCAAAACTACATTTACAAAATTTCAGAGAAAATCTTGCAAGTCAAGCGTAAAATGGTCAGACATTCTGGAACAACCATCTAGGTGAAGAACAATCCAATTTTTGGGCAAAAATCCGTTTTTTGCAGTGAAATAACATTTCCCAGTTAGAAGATTGCAAGCAATTTTCAGTAGGCATACAGTGCACCGAGTGCGATTGTCAAAGCTAGGCCGAAAATGGTACAGTATGAGCTACCTAACTGTTTTGTTACAGATTTCATAGTCAAAAAAGCTTCGAAACTTTCAGGGTAAACAAGGCCACCCCTCCGAAGTTTTCGTGCGTACTTCCACTCCCCTATTAAGGCTCGCGCGCCCGCGCGAGAAATCGAGTTCCCCCAGTCTTTTCACCGACACTTTTCCGTTTTTTTCGCTGAACGTAAGGTCGGTTTTTCTGTTTGTGGTCGTCGCGTTGCGTCGAGTGTAAGGGATGCGTAAATTAAGGTAAACGTGGGTTCGCGGGGAGCGTAATAACTGCCGGTGTTTATGTGTAAAAAGATAGCGTAGAAAAGATAGGAAAAAAATCAATTTTTTTTGGCTCCGCTCGGCTGCGCTTTTCTATGCCGCGCGCGGAATATACGTGTTAAATTTCCATTTTATAGGAAACGGCGCCGCCGTTTTGCTATCTGATTCATTCGAGCTCCGACTCATGCTTTGGCACGATTCCCCGTTTTTGTTTATAATCGAAATGTTGTTGGCCGTCGTCCAGTGCTTTGATTGCTGGGATTTGTGGCAGGTTGGAATGGATATCGTTTTATTAAAATGGGAGGCAGTAGCAGGCGTGGCGTTATCGTCGTTCGAGATGAATAATTAGAGGTTCTGGGTGGATATGAAGGATGGATTATCTGTCGTTATGTGGCTTAATTGTACTGTGGATCAGGTTTAACGATGCATGCTTGATGTTTCTTTTTACCGCTCAGGAAATAGTGCCTGTATTCTATGTGCCCCCTGCTTTGGGAAAACCATTTGGCGCCAGACGTGGCGTTCGGAGCCAAATAAATAAATAAGGTACCTGTACCTGATTATCAGGTAGATTTGCAATACCCAGCTGATACCTGATCGGGTACTTTTGAACAGTACCCATCTGATTTTAGGCATTTGTGGACTGAAACAGGTACAGATATCAAATGCAACCAAACGGCATGGCATTAAATGGTTGTGGGCTCAGACCCGCCCCAGCCGGCGCCAGACCCCCAACCCTCCTCCCTCTTCGGCGGATGACCTGTTACATGTATGATGGACCTTGTATGTTTTCAGTGATAAATTGCTGCTTGTACGTAACACTCATTGGGTATTGATTGTTTGATAAACACTTGTGGTTATACTGAGGCCTAAATTGATGACCAACCACTCCAACAAATCTAAATCCAGCGGTTCCCTAGCAGGAAACAAAATGCACTTCCCATCGAAAGTTTGTGACATAGTAAAAGCGAAGGACAATAATCTGTCTAATGAAAAAAGATAAACAGAGAATCTACAAAAAAGACCAAAAATTGCAGTTGCATCAAGTCCGCAGTACGATAATTTATGATGAATCAGCCAACGAGAGATAGCCGGAGCTGTCAGTTGTAATCTGCCCTGTAATGTAATGTAATGGTGACCTGTGACAGCAGCTGGCCAGCCACCCATAGCAGCAATTCTGTAGTTACCGGCGACCATCCAGCAGATTAGATTGACACCTATTATATCATCGGTGTGCCAGAGCACTGTCAGAGCCAGTAAAAGTCAAAGAAATTCTACATGTATGAATGTATGTATGAATGCATACATGTATGAAAAGTGAGGGTCAAAGACCCGCAAAATGTGTCGAGTTCCCAGAAATCAATTATTTTCTGTCAGTCAAAGGAAAGGAAAAACAAAAACCCACGAAACCCAACAGAAAACAAAACAAAACCACATAGAAAAGTAAAAAACCAGAAAAAAGAAATCGACGACCTTTTCGTATTCACGGATTCGAAAACCTCCATCAAAAGGTCGTCGAGTTCTTTTTTCTGTTTTTTTTTGTATTTTCTATGTGGTTTTGTAATGTTTTCTGTTGGGTTTCGTGGGTTTTTGTATTTCCTTGCCTTTTACTGTCATCTGAGTTTCGAAGTTTTTATGGACGGTCTCTTACAGCGATTTAAGAAAAATCAGTGAAAAAGCCTACAAACTCGAGTGTCTCCGGCATCAAGATAGATAGCTAAAATACAGTTTAGTGAATTTAGTACAACAGTCAGGGACTTAACGCCGTTTATGGAACCGACACCATATGGCACCACTCAGTTCAAATTTCGTACCATATTTCGTAATGGTACCGGCACACATAACCATGGGTAGGGGTAATATATAAGGTGCCGGTATCGTACATGGTGACGGTATGGTGCCACTACCTTAGGTACCGATACCATATTATGGTACCGGCACCATATACGGTGTCGTTACCATAAACGGCGTTAAGTGCCTGACTGTTGTACTAAATTCATTTCGTGGATTTTGTAATCCAACCGTAAGATCAACAGGACCAGACGACGCTACTATCAGCATTTTAATTCAAAATCTAAGCAGAACAAACTAATCAAAGCACGTTCCACGGATCGCAAGTGGTATAGGGCCTATTCTTGTTCAAATCAGTTATCCTCTTCACTTCCTCTTCCGACAGATTCACCTTAACAGCATCGAAATTGGCTTTGACTCTGTCCGGCTGAGCTGACTTGGGAATAACTGCTATATCTCTCTTCATAGCCCAGGCCAACAACACCTGAGCTACAGTAACCCCGTGACTGCGGGCTGTTTCCATTAGAACAGGATCGTTCATGAGATCGGGATGGTTTCTGCCCAGAGAGGTGTAGGCCTGCACACACACTCCCATCTCTCGGCACTTCTCTATTACCGACTGTCTGCCAAAGTGAGGGTGCAACTCCAATTGATTGACTGAAGGCAGTACGGCAGCCAACTCTGCCAGTTCCCCCAGGTGATTCGGTTCATAATTAGACACGCCGATCGAGCGTACTTTGCCTTCCGCTAAAATATGTACAAAAGTAGCGGTTACTTAACGACCTGCGCAAGTTTCAAACTTTTAGCGGCATGTATTTATGGTACTATCTATCGGTACATTAAGATACCCCTACCGTCGGTCGACGTGGTGCTACCATATATGGTACTCTTACCTTGTGGCACCAGCAGCGTATACAGTACAACTCCATTAATTCATACCACATTATGGTCATACACGCAAGGGCAGACATGGGCAAAGGGGGGGGGCTGAGGGGGTTGGCCCCCCTCAGGCTCTGACCTACCCCCTCAGCCGGCCGCTACCCCCTCAGGAATTTTTTGGAAGAATTTTGTATAGAAAATTATGATCTGATTATGATGTCTGCGTCTGTGGCGTAGTGGTGAGCAATGTCGGCTCCCAAGCGGCCAGCGTGTGACACATAGTGGGGTTCGGCCCCGGTGATTGCCTTGCATGTGGCCCTTCGGGGTTATTACTGCGTCTGTGGTGTACACGTGCATTGTAAGTAAAGTTATAAAAATATGCCTGGATTAGGTGTAAATGAGCTCAGAATAGCTTATTTTAATGAAAAATAAGCCAAAAAACTTGATTTTAGCCAAAAATCGGACTTTTTGGCTTACCACCCCCTCAGCTCCCCTCAGGCGCTCCTACCCCCTCAGCCCCCTCCTCAGGAATTGAAAATTCTACCCTCCCTCAGACGAAATGCTAGCCCATCTCTGCGCCATGGGGGCCTGGTCCGAGGGTCTGCCTGCCCCACCCTATAGTAGTAGTAGTAATTTTAGCCGACACGATTATGCAACACTGAACGAATGGACCAGAGGGAGGGCTGGGCCGTAGCCCGATTTAGACCAAAGGTGCTGGGTTCGATTCCCAGCTATACCATAGCACATACCTTTACTTTTTAATCTTTCATCTCAGACCACCGATCGATCAGGAACCCGCCCGATTTTTCCGACCCCGCTCCAGTTTCTGACAAATAATTTTTTCAGCAAATTTTTTTCTATGTGACACTAAAAAATCGCCTTTAAAACAGCACCTTTTATCTCTATTTGCATTAGCGACTTCTTTACGATTCTTAACACAAATTGCCATTTTTTGAGAATATTCAGCGTGTTTAGTGCCAAACGAACCCCTTCCCCAGAAGTTCGGCTCAGACCCCGGTCGACGGCAGACCCCCCAAACCCCCACCCCGACCCTCCCCACACAGTGCCCCGACGTGGGAGTACCAAATACGTACGTATGGTAGCCCTACCATACGCACCGGTACCATGTAATGGCGCTAAGTCCCTGACGGTCATAGTAAAAACCTACTGACCGACTAGCTTTTCGAGCTCCTTCCAAGCTTCCCTTCGCCACTGTTTATTGTCGGTACTCTTTTTGCGGTGAGGGGCATCGCTGCTCCAGGGCTCGCACATGGGAAAGTGCAAGAGAACCAAGTCCAAATAAGGAGTTTGCAGACGAGAGAGAGACTGGTTGACGCCAGCGATCACTTGGTCGGCACTGCATATCAGTTTTGTGGTCAGAAAAACGTCCTCTCGATTCAGACCGTACTTGGGTAGGTATTCCTATTTAGAAAAGTCTACCACCTGTTAAATAAACGTCTGACAACCAGAACTAACCTTCAAAGCGTCGCCAATGTCAGCTTCGTTAGCGTAGAGATGAGCTGTGTCAACTAATCGGTAGCCGGAAGCCAAGGCTGCGTCGATTGCCGTCCGAACGGCCGAATTGCCGGTCAGCCGAAAGGTACCGAAGCCCATCAGAGGTAGGAAATAACCTGAGGCCAGTTTCACACTCCCTCCCACTACTTTGTCCATGGCAGTAAAATTTGAAGCTAAAAACGTAGAAGAGAACGAATTTTTATAGATACACGTAACGTAGACAGTTCACCTCAGACAATTCGTTTTATTACAGTTGGTTTTAAAAATTAGAATTGGCTATTTCTGTTGCAGGCAGTGTAGCTTATCTTGAATCAAAACTCAGACTTCGTTGTAGAGTTAACGCGCACGTTTTAAACAAAGTTGTATACGTGCTTCTGGCAGTTTCAAATCAAGCTCAACTGCAACTAAAAATTTTTCTTTTTATTTATGACATTGCCCGGCTATTTTCACCTTTCTTTTCGTCTAACAAAAATTTCTTTGAGATTTCAAAACTAACATAATCTAATTTACAGGACTGTATAAAATAGGTTTATGTGTGAATAGCTTTGAATTTGGCTGCATGAACTGTATGGAGTGTGACACCCTTTGTGTCTTGGTAATCCATCATCGTATTTGTCGGAAAAGCCTCCCACCGATTTACATTACATCTGAACCGTCTTTCTAGGGCAGTGCTGGGCTTGTGTGTGTGTGTGTGCAGTCAGAAAACTGTTTGTTGTGACCGTGTATTTCTCTACCAAAATTACATTGGGCTGTTCATAGCTAATATCTAATCTAATACATAAACTAATATACTTTCTCATCTCATCTCAATTCAAACCAATTTATGTTAGACTTATCCTTGTCTCCTGTGGCACCAATCATTGACCCCAGTTAGAGCGAGTCGAGTCATTAATCCAATATGTTACAAGGGATTATTTTTTAAGCAAGGGCGCACTAGTAAGAAGACGTCTGAGAAGTCCCTAAGTTGCAAAAAATCAGGAAGTGGCAACAGCGATCATTCTATTCTCCTCTTTGCAACAGACGTAATTGTGTCTCAAGTGTACCTACAAGTTGGGTCGTGCTAAGCAGATCACTCCTCTTCTCACATTTGATTTTCTCACTGCCTGGTTGGACGTCTAAATATGGGATAGACACCGCTTATTCTGAGGTACGTTATATTTTTATGATGACTGGCCAAAGTCTTCAGGACAAGGTGGCTTAACCCCTTGGGGCAGAGCTTAGTCCAATTGGAGTAGTTGTCATGCGGTTCGGTTTTCGGGAAGTAATGGAGAGAGAAAGCTGTTCGCACGTAGGTGTTCAAACTGGAGCTCCTCCCACTTTGGTGTGCTGCCGAAAATTCATAAATATTTGTTTATTGGCGAGATCGCCGACAAAAACAACAGAGTCCTGGCTGTTTATGCGCACCATATCGGCAAGTAGTAGAAACGTTGTTCAATTATCCTCGCTATCCATCGACGCCGCCAAGGTTGGATCGACTAGTTTAAAATTTTTCCAGAATTTTGAAAACGGAACCGCAAGTAAAATTCTGAATCTAGCCTGCGTTCCGCTAACGGTTTGGTAACAAGGCGTTTCAAGAAATTTCACTGCAAAACAGATAGAAATGTTTTGACAATTTTCGTTAAAACCTGTGTATGCATACGTAAGTTATACATACATAGTAAGTAGCATTCCTATAGTGCCATTGAGCGCGAGCGAACAGGTTTCTCAGAAAACATGCATCTATAAACGACGGACGGTCGGATCGGTCTACCATCTAGGCCAAGTACCCGGCCGTGTGCGCTCCAATTAGTAAAGGAGCCATTGGAATTGCAGTTAAAAATTAGAGTAAATTTGCATCAAAACAGCGCCGGCTGCCCTTGGCCAAAGGGCGGCCGTTTTGGCGCCCTCACGTGTGTCGGACAAAAGAGGAAAGTGAGACTAATTCAGAGAATCACTACAAAAGGCCGCTCAACCCAATTTCGGTCCTCTCCTCCTCCTCCTGCCGCCCTCTCGGTGGCCGTTTTTGCTTGTCGTTTCGGCTAATTCGGCCGACCCAGAAGATTACGTCGGTGCTACGGTTATTGGATCGGTGGCCGGCCGGCTTGAAAGGTTTTGTAATTTCGCTGCAAGACCGAAATTAAACTCTGTTGACACGTCTAATCCGCGGGTAGCCGCCAGTTGGACCTGTAATTTGGCTAAAATTGGGGTTTGGTAGAGGATGCGCCCAATTAAGGTTTACAAGCAATAATTTAGAGCTGCGGTCAGGGGGTCAGTGAAGGGTAGCAGTAGTGTTAAAGTTTATTTGGCCCAGTCGGTTTGTCTGTCTACCTAGGCAGTAGGTTGGGAAAAAAGAGTGAGATAGAGCAACGCGCTGGTCTCAATCGGGGCTCTAACCTTTGCGCAATAGTTGAGCGAAGTGTGGCACAAAAAGAACGCGGCTTTTTGTGCTTTGTGTGATCGGTGCACTCTTTTTGCGCCGTTTCCGTGACTAAAACTTTTCGTTTTAACTCACAAAAGGGCGGCGACAATGGCAAATCTGTGTCAGCCGGCTCCTATCTTAATCCTCTCGCCTCACTCACTCACTCCTCTCGACTGCTGTGTAAATTCGGCTGCCGCTGTCGGATATCGGGATGAGCTCCTCGTTGAGTCTCGTCCCAGATCGTTAGTCCGTGGTCACTCGCTCTCTGACCACTGGTCATTCTAGATTGGACATGATTGCGCTCCGTTTCCTGCTTGCTCTTGTCTGCTGTCGTGCTGTTCTGGCCGTCCCAATAGATAATGGAGTGATCGGTGAGTGAAAACTATCGATTTCTTGATTTTTGACTGGTTTTCTTGCCTAAAATGACCGCACTAGCTTAGTTTTATGTTTGTCAAATCCCCTTTTAACTCTTTCGAAAAGGCTTTTGGAACAGCGAACACTACAGTGGACACTGAGTTTAAGATCTGTGTGTGTTCTATTGTTTACTTATTTGGGATTTCTGTTTGAATTGCAGTTTTTAAATGAAATGATTTTCAAGGTTGAGTTTGCTGAATTGTAAAAGAACTGTAAAAACGCGTTAAATACAGCGTACAGGGTACCAAACAACAATGATAGCCCTTCCCCCCAGAGTAAACCAAACTAAGAAAATGAAGTACCGATAAGTAGAATATTTTATATGATGGGTTTACGCTCAATACTGAGTATTCCATCGATTGGCGTCACTTTTCTCTTTTTTCCCCTGTTCATCTTCAAGCTTGTTCGTGATGCCAAAACAGAGAGGAAACAGTCAATATTGAGTTTGTGAGTATAAACCCACAATATCAAATGTCCTGCTTATTGGTACTTTTATTACTTCCCTTTCATGCTTAGATTTACTTTGGGGAAGGGGTATCATTATTTGGTACCCTGTATGGCTGTCTCTAACCCACAAAAACCTAAACAAAACGTTCCAAGTTCAGGTCGTCCAGATGTGGTGTGTTTGCCAGACAGAGTGAAGATTCTTGTCAATACAAGAAACCCGTTCCATGGCGTAGTTTACGTGAAAGGTCTCTACAACCGGAACGACGACGAGTGTTCAACGCGCTTTCCGGAGTACCAAGAGCTGGTGTTTGACGTGCGCTACCAAGGCAAATGCAGTTCCAAAGTAGCCAGACGGGTGAGTTGGGCTGGGATTAAAATTGCATGGTGCTGCATAGCTTTACACTTCAGTTGAGCCTGTCTAGGCAAAAACTTGTTTGACAAACTTTAATGCCGAAAGAAGTATTGAAGATTGTCGAGTAGTAAAAAAGAGCGCTGCATACGTTTAGCTCGTTTTGTTGGTACGTAGTAGTAGGATGAGTGCAAAAATTCTGGGTCGATCGAGTTATTGGAAAGTGAGCCTGATGATAGGATCTGTTGACGGTGAAACGAGTCGCGCTTCCGACTCTAATTTTCGGAGGCCGGGACACGCGACAAATCTATAGATTATATGCACTTTTAGAAAGAGTCCACCGGTGTCACCTATCGCGTCACTGTCATTGTGCAATTTCATAAACTCTTTCTCACCAAAGTCGATCGCGCCTATAGGCTCAGCTGTTTCTACATGGAAAGCGACAAAATCGTCACGCAGGCTATCGATGTTAGGTAAACAGGGAGCGACAGTAGAAAAAATAGTGGCACAGTTTTTGTACATTTAGCATGATCCCTACCACAGAAGTGAGTCAGTTTCAAAGAATGCCGCAGTGTACCTATCAAGTGTTGGTTGGTAGTGTCAATGGGCCGGTCGCTAGGTTCGCCAAAATTGGCGACAAACTGGTACACAAGTGGACTTGTGATTCAAGTGCGTACTCTCTCATTTATTCTGCCCGCGGGGGAAGTAGCCTCTTATGTAAACATCACACAAGCGGCTACTAGCCCCACAGGACCATTTGCTAAGGCGTTGCAAACTAGGGGGTTTAGAGGTTACCCCTAGCTAGAAAGGCCACCCCCTTACCCAAACCCCGAGAGAGTTTAGGGACCCCCAGACCCAAAAATACAAGTACTAGGTACTAGTGTTTGCTCCAGTACTAAAAACTAACTCAGAAATCACTAATTTTTAACCTAAAATTGGCTTGAAAGGCCATTGGAAACCTAATTTGGCGTTTCCGCTGCTGATATATAAGAGGAGTCGGTTTTTTTGGAAGCTCTTTTTATCGTTTTTTTTGCCTGTTTTTAGTTCTAAAACGCTGTTTAGCAGCTTAAAAGAGCGATTTTTGGCCTAAAAAACCTGCAAAAACGCATTTCCAGGCGTTTTGGAGCTTTTTGAAATTTTCGACCTCTCTCTGAGCGAAACCCCCATGACGGAAAAGCCCCTCCCATCCCCCACACCGGTCCGGACCTGTTACATGTATGAAGCCCGCACAAGTTGCAACAGTACATACATACATGTATACATTGTTACATTTGTAGACACGAATCACGGTATCTTAGTGCATTCCTGTTACGTATCAGACGGCTACGGAAGTGAATACCAACTATTAAATTCAAAAGGGTAACCTTTAATGCGCTCAGACCTTCACATCTCTGGCGCCAAATTCAAATTTCAGTTGTTCAGAGGACGCCATAGCGCTGGGAGACCTGACCTATTCACCCGACAAAACAATGGCTTGGGTGGAGGCACACGCATTCAAATTCGCCGATCGGATGATGCTAAAGTTCAAGTGTCAAATCCGTCTCTGCACCAAATTGGACAACGGCTGTGACGGCCTGACGGTCTCCAACTTCAGATTTAGCGCGCTTTTTCCATTCGACGCCATTGTGTTATATATTTTCAGCCGCCTCCTTGCTTCGGCGAAGTTAGGCCGGCACCGCCCCAGACACAGTACTTTTCTACTCAGAGCCCGCCGAAACAAGTACACTTAAAGCCTAAGACGTTCGGCCCGATCTACCCGGTGCAATCTGAGAGACACACTACGAGAACCTTCTACCCCCCTCAGGCGAGCCGACTGCCAACTTACCCGCCAGCCGGGTACGACCGACACGGAACTTTGTTGCCCACGCCGCCTGTACCGACCGTTTTTGTCTTTGGACCTGCGCGCACTCCCTACACTGAGATACCAGATGGACCTGAAGGTAGCTTTGTTTGCAGTGGGGCTCTCATAGGTTTTCGTGGTGGGACCATAGCACTGAAAACTTGTCTTGAGTAGAAAAGCACCAATTCAAATGGTGGGCAGGGAAAAGAAAGTTTCTGGCGATTTGAATTTGGCGCCTTTTCTCTTTATGACAAGTCTTCAGCAGCAAGGTGTCAGCGCGAAAACACAAGACCGGCCCTGTTATACAGGGTGTACCACGGTCATTAGCGGCGCGCGACTGTGTGAACGGAATTCAATCAAATTTCACACAAACATAGTGTCAAGGATAAGTTGGAAATCTGCCAATTTTCAGCTTTGTCCGTTGATTAAAAGGTCAGTTACAGTTAGCTGAATGAAGGTATTCTGTCAGTCAGAGAGACTAAGCTATAGACGGATCCGCTCCTTTTATAGCTTACCTCTCCGACTATGGCTATGATGTCCCATTGATGGCTAATGAACGCCTACTTAGCCATACATGGCTACTTAGCCCTCTATGGCTTGCCCAACAAAATTGGCTGGCATCTAAGTTACTCTTGGCACCATACAGACATGGACTAGCAGTAGCATTTCGGCTGATGGGGTGGATAGAATTTTCAATTCCTGAGGGTAGCTGAGGGGGTAGGAGCGCCTGAGGGGGACTGAGGGTGGTTGCAAAAAAAGTCTGATTTTTGGCTAAAATCAAGGTTTTTGGGCTTATTTTTCATTAAAATAAGCTAAAATAAGCTATTCAGAGCTCATTTACACCTAATCCAGGCATATTTTTATCATAATTTTCTATACAAAATTCTTCCAAAAAATTCCTGATGGTTGTCAGCGGTCGGCTGAGGGGCTAGGTCAGAGCCTGAGGGGGCCAACCCCCTCAGCCCCCCTTTGCCCATGTCTGGCACCATATTTGTGTGAAATTTGATTGAATGTCGTTCAAATGGACGAAGCCGCTAATGACCAAACGTATAACAGTCACTGTGATACACGCTATATAGAGTATATATGGTATAAACAATTGGTACAGTTTTAGGGTTACAAGAAGGATACAGACCATCGAACGCGGGAATGTTCAAGGGTCCGGATTCCAGTGGTCTCATTCCGTACCGCCTAAGACGACACAAGCGCAAGACCAAGTTTGGAAGTCGGCGAAATTCGTCAGTAGAAGTAGCGTCTGATGATCTGATGGTGTTCAATTTGGAGGATTCTTTTCCTCAAGGTACCGTGTACTGTGAATTTTCACAAAAATACTGTAGCTTGCTTCTTCAGTAGAAAATCCTCAACAAATTGCTCAAGCTCAGCAGGACTCCATCGAACTGTTGGAAGACGAGGTGGTCACCGAAAGTCAGCTGCACAAGGCCTGTGTGGCTCGGCTGTTGGTCTCGCAAGCTTTTGTAGCCCTGTTTCTATCGCTCTGCCTTACCCTAGCCCTTCTTGTGCTCTGTCAGAGACGGTATTACAGCGAAAAACTGCTGAAACTGCAATCCGACAGCTCAATGTCCAGTGTGACTACGAAGAAAATTGAATTCGTTGATACTTGATTTATGCTGTTTGAATTGTCTGTCTCTCTAACTTGTAGATTAGTTGGCTAAGGTTGAACCTTGTTGTTAGCTTACTGTGTGTTCGAAACCGTTGGTGCTATAGCTATAGTTGTCAGGCCTTACCGTACTTTCATCTCTTACTGGGCTTTTACCTTGTCTTTCATTGAACGTGTATTTAGCTAAATTTTCTCGTTTTATTCTTTATTTACTCTGTACTCGACCAACTCTCCAAATATGATAGTTTCTTACGCCTCAACCGATTGAATGGTTTTGGTTCGATGCAGAATTTGACATGGCTTTCTGATAGTGTGCCCAGCCAGCCAGGTACCTTCTCAAGTTCGGCCAAACTCAAATTTCTGACAGAAGGGTACAGTAAAATGTAAGGCAGGAAAGTTTAAATGCTGCGTTTACTCAATTCTAAGCATAGGTGCACCACCACGTACCATTTGCTCAATGGAACTCAATGAGCTCCACAGCCGAGTGCAGAGCATGCCTTCCTACACTCTGATGCTGCATTGTTACCCATGTTTATAACAGTTTTACTTTGTATACTATTTGAATGGTTATATTTTACTACTGGATTGCTTGTTGTGTTGTGGTGTGCTGTGTGTCAAGATGGTTGAGGCAGCAGCAGAAGCAGTACAGCCTAACCGGTATCTACTGGATCTACTAGACGGAGAACAGAGCCCAGAAACTCTTAATGCGTGGCACACATTCAGTTTGGGAATGCAGCAGCCCATTTCTTTGGACGTTTCCTCTGCCCGATTTCAACTGGGAGTGTGCGCATCCAAATACGGACCGATTGTGCACTGGCGCACTGACCAGGAAGCCATCCACCAAGAGGACAACGATAAAAAGGGTCATCTGGTATGGAAACAATCTCTGAAACAGCACACTACCGGCGCCACTCGTTGCCGGTTCTTTCCTTGCAACGAACAGATAGTTACTACTCACAAATCCAATGGAGAAGTGAAGATCTGGGCCTTGCCGACTAGAGTGCAGACACTGCGCGGACACACCAACACAGTGACTGATGTGGCATTTCTGGAAGAAGGCAAAAACATGATCACTGCATCTTCGGATGGTCTCATCAAGTACTGGGACTGCTTGGTTGGCGAGGAAGAATTCAGCTTGGAAAGCGGAACTACCAGTATCAGCTGCTTGAAGACGATGTCTGTTACCGAGGAAACCCATCTGATTATGGTCACTGACGCCGACTCGTTCAAGGCCTATGACCTGAGGACAGGAGAGAACTATTTCCAATATCCATGCAGGGATCGCGGGTACGGTCGACCAGAGTGTTGCGAGCAGGTCAGCCGCGACAATGTGCTGTGTGCCACGCGGTCTGGTGTCTTTCTGCTGCTAGACCTCAGGAATAAACGGTGGGCCAATCATAGACGTTTCACAGAGATGGATGTTGCTGCCAGGCATGGTAACCAACCCCGTCCGCTGGTTCTGTGCAGGGCACATGGGGGCTTCTTCACGGCATTCAATAATGGCTGCGTGGCTTACCGCCGATACCTGAATACCGCTCCTGATGTCTGGATGCAGAGTTCTGATTATGCAGTGACTGACCTGGCCACTGATGGACAGTTTCTTTACTCGTGCAGTCGCGATGGCCTCATTCGCAAGTATGCCATTGAACGAGCTTGACCGAAACGACCACTCACCATTGATCTATTTATTGCAACATGCTTTACTGCAATAAACTTTACTGACTAAAGAAAAACAAATGTATTTCTTACTTTTTACCACAGTATATCATCTTACTTTGTTTTGTTGCAGTAAAATTCGTCAAGCACATGAAATGGCGCCCTAAAACCCAAAAATTGCACTAAACCATTCTGTAAACTTAGTTAATTAACCTTTTGTTACACAACGCCTAAAATTTGTCTCGGATATCCGCCGCCCACTTTGATAAAATATCCTGGAGAACTATGGGAAACTGATAGGATTTTCTACCTGTGGACATTAAACTTTTCGTAAATCAGGGAAAACCGACACGCATTTCGATAGATTAACGGAGGCCTTGACCAACAGATGACCGCTCTTGCAGGAGTAGGTGTGTGACAAAGGGTTAAACTTTACTACGAACATACATGTAACAGGTCATCCGCCGAAGGGGGATGGGGGTTTGGCGTCGGCCGGGGGGGGCTGTGCCAAAATTTTGGGAGGGGGGTAGGGCACTAAAAAACGCTCAAAAATCGAAAAAATCGCAATTTTTGTGCTAAAAATCACCAAAAATCGCTAATTTGGGCTGAAATACAGCTAAAAAGTGCTGTTTTGCAGGCGATTTTGGCAATTTTTGTGTCTGAAATTGTAAAAAATTGCAAAAATTTGCTCAACAATTTACTTGCCAGAAAAATCGGAGAGGGGGGTCGGCGAAATCGTCTCGGGGGGGGTAGGGGCGTCCCCACACGGGGGGTCTGGCCTAAGTTGGGTGGGGGGGCAGACCCCCAGACCCCCTTTCACATGCTACGAATCTCCAGAATTATTAGGCGAATCGAAAAAACTGTTGGCAGGAGGCCGTACGAACATGGACCGAACAGAATGCAAGAGTGCAGCAAAATCCTTCAACTACTAAAAACGTTACTCGCCACCAGAAAAAGTGCGCGCAAATTCCGTTAAGTTGGATTTAAAAATAACCACCCACACCAATTTTATTTTGACCGCCTTCGCATTACGTAGTGATTTGTTTAATTGGACCGGTTTTGAAGACGAAGAATAAGACAGACTGTCTCACAAACACAGTCATAACAGTTTGTTGTCCAAAATGTCACGGTTGCTTTCTCTCATCTGTGTAGCATCTGTTCTTCTAATTGCGACAGAATCACAGCCCAGATGGCATCGACGACCACCACCACATCGACGACCACCACATCCCCCTCCGCACAGAAGATGGAGACCTGACAGGAGACCTGAAGGAGGAGGTGGATCCAGCAGACCCACAGGATCAAATGGAGGGGGATGTCCTGGAGGTGGTCCCACTGGAGGAAGTGGCGGTTCAGGTTCAGGCCGCATCACTGGCCCGAAAAATTCATGTCGACCCCGAACCACGGTACTATACCAAGACAACTTAAGGACTCGTCAGTTTACACTGTTTTTAGTTGGACAACTCTGCTTACTACAGGGTGGTGGGCACTGGTCAGAATAATTGCTTCAACAACAGACAACCGGCTCAATGTCCAGCCAGTGGTGCTAGCTTTTATGGTCAGGACGCACAAAAACCTGGACCCTGTCCAAGCTACAAGAATAATGGTGATGGTACAATCACTGACTTGAACACGGGACTCATGTGGCAGAGGGACCCTGGACAAAAAGTACAATTTTTGTTGCAGTTCATAGAAAACCTAACCTAGGTACTTTCAGAAATCCTTAAGTGAAGCTCTCAAACAAGTCAAAAGCTTCCAACTAGCTGGCTACACGGATTGGCGCGTTCCCACTATCAAAGAACTGTATTCTCTAGTAAATTTCAATGGCAGAACTCAGCGTTCAGTCAGTCAATCGATTCCTTACATAGACAGCAACTATTTTGTATTTAAATTTGGCGACCAATCCAGTGGTGAACGCATGATTGACTCTCAGGCGCTCAGTAACACTAAATATGTCAGCAGGACCATGTTCGGAGACCGAACTCTGTTTGGGGTTAACTTTGCCGATGGAAGAATTAAGGGTTACCCTGTATACGATCCCAGAACAAGAGGGTCAAAAAAGTTCTATGCCTACTTTGTACGGGGAAACACAGCTTATGGCAAGAATAACTTTGTGGCCAACGGCGATGGCACAGTTACTGACCGAGCCACTAAACTGATGTGGATGCAAATGGACAGTGGTCACTTCAAGGTCGGTCAGAACAGAGATGGTGCCCTTAATTGGCAGCAGGCTCTGCGCTGGGCTGAAACAGCTCAGTATGCTGGATATTCTGACTGGAGACTGCCAAATGTGAAGGAACTGCAAAGCATTGTGGATTACACCAGGTGAATTGAAAAAGACAAGACAAAATCATTTGGAAAAATAGTTGCAGGTCTCCAGACACAACCGCATCGGCGGCCATAGACCCTGTGTTCCAGTCTACCCCAATTACAAATGAGGGTGGAAAACGCGACTTCGCTCAGTACTGGTCCAGCACCACCCATATGGAAGGTCCCAGTGACCGAGCTGGTAGTCAGGGAGCTTATGTAGCATTCGGTAGATGCTTGGGATTCATGAGAAATTGGGTATCAAACTTCTACTCCATCCTTTGATCTCTTTCTTACATTGACAGTGTTTTCAGAATTCTGGCTATACTTTGCTTGATGTACATGGAGCCGGGTCCCAGCGATCGGATCCGAAGTCCGGCAACCCGGGCAACTATCCAAATGGACGTGGTCCACAGGGAGATGTGATTAGAATTTATAATCTTGTCAGATTAGTTAGGAATGCTTGACCAAATACCTATTTGTGCCTACAGTGTGTGTACTCATACTACATGGACTGGGGACCCCTGACTTGTGGGGTAGGCATACCCCGAACCGAAGACCCAGTCCCCCACCGACCTGATGCAGACTGTGCTTTCTGAACCCACCGACCAAAACGTCTCACCCTCAAATTTCGGGATTTTGACCATTCCAACCCAATTTTCCGGCCTACGTGTATGTATGTATGTACCGTTTGGAGAGTGCTGAATACAGTACCCGGGTACACTAATTGACATATACGATCTTGGATGACAAAACAAAATCCAAATAGTGTACCCAGGTACACTAACTAGAATTTTGCAAAATTATCAGAAAGAGCTGCACTTCACATTAGCACAAAGTTAGCTGTTGGCTCGAAAATTCTCAAATTTCTCAAAGGTAGAAGTATTTGACAAAAAAAGCTTTCCTGATTTCAAGAGTTTCTTCGATGGAAGAGCTTTCTATTCTATTCAATCATACTAAAAAGCGCATTTTAGCATAAGAAATCTGAATAATTATCAAACAAACTTTAATTTAGACTCTATTTGTGTGAAACATGTGGTTTGGATGCCAGAAAACGGCAGTATTGCAACTTTGCTTTTACAGTTGTTGGCTACCATAATCTAGCGAAATTCGGGGGTCATTGGCATAAAACCTGTCCTCAAATAGAGTACCCAGGGTACACTAATTGGCACCGAGTGACAAATTGTGTACCGGGTACACAATTTGGGGGTCTTCTGTATGTACGTACATGCATATGTTATACTGTACCTATGTTTTGTCTGTGTATACGAGTTGAATACTGCACTATGTATGGTAATTGATCTCTGTTTTCCTGCTTTGCTTAATGCAGCTATGCTAACTAAGTTCTTACCTTTCCAAGTTATTTAATTACACATAAAAGTCTGATTTTCATGTGGTTAAACTCCTTGCACAAAAGACGGCATTTTGCAAATTCGTACATATGCCTATGTGAGATTGGTTCATACGTACATAAAAGTATAACTCATAAAGGGGTTTGAGCCGACCTACGTATATTTGAGGGAACGAGTTAAAGGGTACTAAAAATCGATCAGCAGAACATATTTGGGTTAAACAAAGATAACCAAAAATTACTGTATTACGTGCAAATTTAGCGATATTTTGCTTGAAATTGCAGAAAAACTTTCTCATTTGTCCTTAAAAATTATCACCGTTGTAGTTGTGTATGAATAATATTGTATTATGTGACGTCGGTTACCATGCAAATATTGATTCACACACAACAAGCAAGCTAACAGTCAGCTGGTTGGCTTTTAAAACCGACGCACGTTTGCGGGCTCTCTGCACTGCCGTTTCATATCGGCGAGGTGCCTATTCATAATGCGGCCCCATTGCGAAACCAGTACTATTTGCTAAATCTGCCCTACTCATCCAGCCGGACTCGACTCGGCCAAAAACTTGCCAGCGCGCAGATGACCCACTGCCCGGCCGAAAAACTGAAAGTGTAAAGTGACTCAGAGAGGCTGGTCTGTCTGTCGTCGTATGACGTGCCAAGATTAGATTATTTTGCTCTGAATTTATACTGAACACTGCACCATGGAGACCTCTTTGCAAGTGGTAGGGTTTAGTAGTGTGCTTGTAGAAATTGGTTAACCTTCGTAGATTTCAGATTACTGAGATTCGTATCAATCTAGAAGAACTAACTAGAATTGTGGGAAATGTCAAACGACTCTATTCAGATATTCTGGCCAGTGCGGTCAGTAGGCCCGGTAAGCAGCTGTTAGTTTTTACACATTCTAGGGTTTACTTTAGTAGTGGTACTTTTTAGACCTTGATGCAAACTTGAGTGAAGCTACTAACGAAGCGAAACGCATTTCCGAAATGATTAGAAGGAAGTTTTATGGTATGTTTTGTGGATTAGGGTGGGTTTTGCCTGTCCGTCACTTTTCTTTTACTCATGCGGTCATGTCTCGTTGATTGTTTGAGTTGTGTTGGTCGAATTGGCTCTAGATTATTTGCGGTATGGTATAAAGTTGAGTTAGCTTGAGTAGAGTTGAATCTACTTGTGTTGAGTATTATTTACGTTATGTTTGGTTGCGGTTAGTTCGTCTAACAGTTCATTGATTTTTACTAGACTAGGGGTTGCTTTGCGGTACAATCTGTTTGTTTAGTTCGGGTTGGTTTTTCGGGCGGGTTAGCTTGTGGTTAAACGGGTTAAGGTGAATGGTTTGCTGTTTGGTGGGGTTTTACGTAGTTCCTTGAGTGAATTTAGCTTTAAGTGGGGTTACAGGGGTTGATCGGTATGGTTTGCGGTGCTTTGATTGTGTTTTGGATTGTATAAGTTGTATTGCTTTGGATTGATTTGATTGAGTCAGTGAAAATGTGGGTGTATTTTGTTGATTAGGGCTGGGCTGGACTTTATATGTGGTATGAATTGGGTAAGGTAGGTAGTGAAGAAGTTAATGGACTAGTCAACACTCGCACAACACAAACGCAACCACTCAACAGCTCGATAATACAAACACTCCTCAGAATCACGCATTCCTTGAGTAGCTAAATTAGTTTTGTTTGTACAACTTAGCCATCTCTGGTGCTGTTTTAGACTTGGAACAGCAAATCAGGACAAAGTATGCACCAAGCGATTTTTCTGCCGAAGCCAGGATAGCGCGCACTCAGTTCGCGGACCTGAAGAAGAAGTGCAAGCAGCTGACTATAGAGCTGATGACGGCAGAAGCTGACTTCAGAGACAAAAGGGCCCGGCTCATCAGGAAACAACTTGACATTGGTTTGCACAAAACCATCAGCGTCCCCATTGAAGCGTAGAATTTTAGTGGGCATAGACATGAATCAGGATGAAATCGATGAAATGGTGCATAAGAAGCGTCAGAGTACTGCTGGCGTGTTTACACAAGGGGTTCGAATGATTTTTACATTAATTGATAGCAGTGTAGTTGTATACGGTATTTTCCAGATCATTGGTGACACAGAACGAGCTAGACAAGTGCTGCAAGATGTTGAGGACAGACACAAATCGATAATAAATCTTGAGCGGGACATTACTGACCTGAAGGACATTTTCCAACAAATGGCCACATTGGTTGAAGAGCAGGTATACCACCTTTTTGACATCTGCACCTCCTAATCCCTTTGTAAATGACCGACGCCGTATGGTAGTCGGCCAACCTATCGGTAAGCAAAAAATGATAGTAAACATATCGGAAAGGTATTTCATACCCATACATGTAACAGGGGGTCTAGGGGGTGCCCCCACCCGACTTAGGCCAGACCCCCCGGATGGGGACCCACCCGAGATGATTTTCCCGACCCCCTCCGATTTCCTGGCAAGTAATTTTTTGAGCAAATTTTTGCGATTTTTTTACTATTTCAGACACAAAAATTTCCAAAATCGCGTGCAAAACAGCAATTTTTAGCTGTATTTCAGCCCAAATTAGCGATTTTTGGCTATTTTTAGCCAAAAAATTGCGATTTTTTCGATTTTTGAGCGTTTTTTAGTGCCCAGCCCCATCCCAACGTTTTGGCTCAGACCGCCCCGGCCGGCGCCAAACCCCCACAACCCCAATCCCCTTCGGCGGATGACCTGTCACATGTATGTTCATACCTATGCGAAAGCTTTTTCAGACCCCTCGGATAGTGTTTCCGAGTAAATTTATTTTTAAATTAAATAACTATTAAATTGCTTGCTCAGCCTTCAGAAGAAAATAACTTGCTATTAATTTGCTTGGTACCCAAATTCAGAAATTTAATTTGATACAAATTTGTTATTTGATGTGAATTAAATATAAATTTGCTAAAATCAATACTCAATTCCTGAGGAAACAGCTCAAAACCTGGGTCGTGTCAGTCCAAAATTAGTTTACCTTACTTTAGATGGCGACAAATGGTCTGCAAATTAGAATTTATAAGTTGATATCTTTGCTATAAGCATGTACAAGGTCATCTTTGGACTGAACTTGTTGTTTTGTAGCCAGACTTTGGTTAGTGAAGCTGCCGAACCAAGCAAATTTATATCAAATTCATATTAAATTTATATCAAATTTCTAGGGCAATTCTACGAAATTAAATATAATATTAATTTGTTTGGCAGTCATCGCGAGAAATTTAATTTGTTATTAAATTGCTATTTACTTGGTGATTTTGGCCAAAACAATTTAATTTTGTTATTTAATTTTAATTTGATCGGAAACACTACCCTCGGAAACGCGTTTTTAACCAGTCGCAAACTCAAAACTTGTTGTTTTAGATGTTTGCAGTTGAAATGATTCAAAAATAGCTTTCAGTCTATCAGTTTACTGCACTAAACCAAGACTACGTATCTGAAAACAACCTATCGGAAAGCCAGAAACTTCCCGATACGTTCTACACCTGCTCATTTGCAAAAGGTTAATTGAGACAGAATTTCAGGGCGAAACGGTTGATAGGATCGAGAATAATGTGGGTGCAGCTGCGGATAGAGTGTCTGAGGGTCGTGAAGAAATAGTGCAGGCAGTAGTGCATCAAAGATCGGCCAGAAGAGTGAGTTTTGATGGCCACAAGGTGTTTCTTTCTATAGTTTCTGCTTGTTTTTCAGAAGAAAGTCATATGTGCAGTTATTCTTGCAATTGTCTTAGCTGTTATTATTGTGATCATAATTATATTGGTGAAGAACCAGTAAGTTTATTTGTAAAAAAAACTGTAAAACGTACTATAATGTGCATAAAATTATGTACTGTACTTGTTTAGCATTTTTCCTATTAGTTGGGTTTGATTAAACAGTCTTGAACAAACCTTAGCTTGGTGGTCGTCTAGTGTTCTGGCCGCCCTGAATTTTTGTGCTTTTTAACCCAAACAACCCGAAACGAGTTGGGGTTTGTTTGTAAAAGTCGATATTGTCAACAAGTTTGATTGTTTTAAATGGAACTTCTTCCACAATTTGAATTACAATTGAATTTGCTGAGCCTAACCGATAAAACCAGTTTTCTCCATACTCTACGTTCTTGTTATCTGCCGCGTATACACAATGTGTAAACCGAACGCCTTGCAAGTACGAATTGTTTGGTGTTTACTTGTCGATTTTGCCCTCGAATTATGCCAGTAAAGTCGAAGTTCGAGCCAGTGCCAGTGAAAGAAGGCGTATATCATGAGGGACTTCTAAATTTCGTTTGGGCACACGGGAAGAAAACAGCATTTGTAAGAATTTAGCTTATTATAGAGACCGAATTTTTTTAGAGTGATTTTAGGTAAATAGTGAAACTCAAGAGACTTTTACTTATCGTGATGTATTTTCGCTGTGTTATTCATTGGCTACCTATCTGCATCGTTCTGGTAGTTGATCTTTCCTATTCAATCCAAAGAGATTGCGAAAATGCAAGCATTATTTTATTATTCAGGCTTCTCAAAATCTGATGTAGCAGTGCTCCTAATGCGAAATCGGCCTGAATTCTACATATCTTTTGTGGGCGTGGCGCTTCGAGGTGGAGTGATGTCTGGAGCCAATCCCGATTATCAGCCAAGTTAGCTTACGTAGTTCCGATAATATAAACAGGTCGAAAGGACAGGGAATAGATAGAGTACTAAAAAGCATTCAAAAATCTCTTAAAATCGAATTTCGGGCTTGGGCTTGCGTAATTCGGTAACCAGTAAAACGCTATTCAGCGCTCAGATTAGGGACCGGCAACGGCGGCCATTTTTGCGCCGTACCGCGTGCCTAATTTTCTTCGCGCGTTTTCACCACATTGGTGTCGCGGCGGTCAAAATCATCTTTTTTTAAAAAATGCGGCTAGAAAAGCGCGTTCTTTTTTTATGGTTATTTGTTTTGATTATTTTAACATAACTATTCACCCAAATCGCCTTGGTATACGCTAAGCTGCGGTTGTTTTTGGCTAAAATAAGCGGAAAAACAGCGTCAGTGTAAAAAAAAGTTTATGATCTCAAAAGGTGCGCCCGACGGTAATAAAGAGGCATTGATCATCTTTCGTTTGAGCCATTTTTTTCGGCATCGATGCAGCCAAAGATCCCGGAAATCAGATTGAAATTTTACATGGTTAAGCATAGGCGGAATTGGTATTTTTTCAGAAAACGAAAGTTTGCTCTTAAACAAAGAACAAATAAAAAAGGTGCGCCCGCTTAAATTTTAGTTTGGGTGTTGCTCTTACTCAAATGACTGAGCATTGGTCTCCTAGGTCCGCCAAAGATCCCGGAAATTGGGTTAAAGTTGATGAGGTCGTTAAAATTAGGGGGTATCGAATACGAACGTATTGGGGATCCTGAGCAGCCCAAAGCCAATGGTTTTAATTTTGCTTCTTTACATTCCTTCAGTAGTTTTGCGTCTCTGCTAATCAATATAAGGTGAATCTTGCTCAGGCTTAACGTGTGTAGTCAATAAATATGGTACAAAAGCGGAAAAAACCTGTAATCGCTTATTCGAGTTAACTTCATATAATTCGTTTTCATTCATATGTCAGTGGAATTTCTTCAAATTTTCAGCATTTATTCATAAGTATGATAGATATGTTTTGCCCAAATTTGAGTTGCATGTTCCAACGCAAACAGGCACAGAAGGTAGTCCAGTAACGAACGAAAGTCGGAATTTCTCACCAAAGTACAAACCCCCCTCACCCCCGGCCCATGTATGTTTGGAGGGAAGGCGGAAGGGAAGGGTTGGGGTGTCTGAGCCCAAATTCGGAGTGTGGAGTGCTAAAAACGCTCAAAAACAGCAATTTTGTGCTACAAATCGTATAAAAAGGCTGATTATGCCTCGGGTACCACTTGCAGCTAAAAAGCGCTGTTTTACAAACAATTTTAGTGTCTGAAACTGTAAAAAAAATTGAGCCAGAAACATCGGAGAGGGAGAGTGGAAAAGATCGTTTTGGTGGGGTACTCCCCTATCTGGGGGGGTTGTCCCAAGTCAGTGGGAGCGTGGGAGGGGAGCAGAACCCCAGCCCCACTGTGACATGTACAAATGTACCTGGAAAACACAGGAATACCAGTTCACACTCTACTATTCAGTTCTAGTTGTTCGAGCTACCAAGGTGTTTGGGCTTAGGTGTAGCTGGGGGGGAACAGGGAAGGTCACAAATGGACTATATATTAATTAATTAACTTTCTTATCACTATACGACTCCGGAACGTGCCCTATACTGATGCGTACGCCTTGGGGTATTTTTATATTTGGAAAACAGGCCCTTAGGAGCGTGCCCTGTACAGGCTTAGGCTAAGGCTTAGGCTAAGGCTTAGGGAGCGTGCCCTATACCGATGCGTCCCCTCTAGGGGTACTTTTATGTTATTAAAACAGGCCTTCCGGAGCGGGCCCTATACTGATGCGTCCCCTAGGGGTATTTTTATATTTGGAAAACAGGCCCTCCAGCATACATGGGTTTACCCCCTCGCCGGCCAATACCCGCCTCGGCCGTCAATACATACATACTCCATACCCCCCTCGCCGGCCCCCCCCCCCCCCGAGGTCTCCAGACCCCCCTACCCCCCTCCGGATTTTTCTGGCCCATGGATGCCCAGAGCGTGCGTATACTGATGTGTCCCCTAGGGGTATTTTTATATTTGGAAAACAGGCCCTCCAGAGCGTGCCTATACTTTTGCGTCTCTAGTGGTACTTTTATATTTGGCAAAACAGGCCCCCCGGGGCGTTCCCTATGCTGATGTAGTGATCACTAGACTCGCCAGGCGAAGGGCTTTCAAATGATATATAACATGACCGTTTTGGACGATTTTGAAATTTTGGAATATTGCCAAAAAATAATCGATTATCTATATTTATCGATAAAACTTGTTAATTTATAATTAACAATGGTCATTAAAAACATTAATTTCTGTTTGCGATCGGTTCCTGATTTCCGCCCCCCGCAGCTACACCTGGTTCGGTGTTTGTTCGGTATATAAAGGTGGTAGACGCAGTCCTACAGTCTTGGTATATAAAAAATGTAAAAGAAAATCGCATTGCGATTAGAATGACACCGGTCCCATCAAAATCGGCGCATGGGTTTACGAGTGACAGTCTGATAAAGTACATCCGTCATATCGGTATGCACGTTGCGGTCAACTTTCTAGGAAGAAAAGGTGTCACGCTGGGTGACGCAGTTAAACGGTCATAACTGGCTTAATATCCGGCCAATTCCGTTCCGGTTTGTTTTGTTAGCCTGTATAAAGTGTGCTCTTTTCAATTCTGAAGCCCAATTTCGCCTAGGGGCATTTTGAATTTTCGCGTGCCGGTCCCTACTCAGATACTGCTAAAAATCGCTGTTTTACAGGAAATTTTATTAATTGAAAATGAGAAAATCGCAGATAATTTGTACTACAAATATTGAGACCTGGCAATATTGGGTGGGGAAAGAGCCCTATGGTCAAACTGTTCGGTAATAGTTATGTTTACAGATGAACTGGAACATCACTTACGAGATTCTGGGGCCACGATTCTGATTACAGAGAGCACATCACTAAGCAAAGCCAAGGCAGCTGCACAACATCTGGGTAGTCAGATCAAAGTAAGACTGAGAATATGTAAGCTTTCATACTTCAAATGTAATTGGTCTTAGCAAATCATTTGCATTGGAAGCTCCCAGGAAGAAGCAAGTTCGTTGGTGCGCAGTTGGCAGGAGGTCACAGCAACAGTGCCAGAATTCGGACTACCAAAAGTGGAGTTCCAGCCAAAGGAGGATGTGGTTCTGTTGCCTTATTCGAGTGGCACAACCGGCTTGCCTAAGGGAGTGATGCTCACCCATTTCAACATGGTATCCATGACTACAGTAGCTTTGAAGTGAGGACAACTTTTTGATCAGCAGAGAGTTCTCTACATTCTGTTGTTTTAGCTCGTTTCTGCAGTTGCTGCCGAAAGTGAAAGGCTTGGACTTATCAGCCCCTTCAGCAAATCTGGGAGTTTTGCCCTATTTTCATGTGGCTGGGTTTATGAGTCTGCTGCACAATTCTATCACAGGTGGTACGATTGTGTGCATTCCAAGATTTCACAGAGAACAGTTTCTCAAGCTTTGTCAGGAGTACAAAGTAAAAAAAAATCTGCAGAACAACAGGTGTTGGATGAGAATTGCAGGTCCAAACTCTGAATTTGGTGCCTCCGCTAATTCTATTCCTGGCCAAAAGTCGATTGGTTGACAACTACGACCTCAGCCATTTGCGGTTTGTGACTGCAGGCGCTGCTCCCCTTGGCAAAGAGCTGTCTCAAGAGTTCTGCGCCCGATTTCCAAAAGTATTTCTCTTTCAAGGTATCTTCTTCTAGTTGTAATCTTACTGCAGCTCTATGCAAATTTTAGCTTACGGCATGACAGAGATGAGCTTACTGTGTACAGTGACCCCAGTGGTGCCGCCTAGCCAAATAAAGCATGGCAGCGTGGGAGTTGTAGTCCCAAATGTTGAAATAATTGTAATGTTGCAATAGTTGACGCTCCAATCAACTGTCCCTGTGCAGGTGGTCGACCCAGATTCAGGAGAGGAGTTGGGCCCAAACAGGGAAGGTGAAATTTGGGTGCGAAGTGCCATGGTTATGAAAGGTTATTTGAACAGACCTGATGCCACTGCTGAGAATATTGATAAAAATGGTTGGCTTCATACGGGTACGGGTTTCTTTTTTTCTAGTTAATAATTTAACTTGAATATGAAAGATATTCAAAGTTCAGTTCACAGCTGGTTAGACTAGGCATATCTACAGTGCAGTACAGTACAGTACAGTACAGTACAGTACAGTACAGTACAGTACAGTACAGTACAGTACGGTACGGTACGGTACGGTACGGTACGGCACGGCACGGCACGGCACGGTACGGTACGGTACGGTACGGTACGGTACGGTGCGGTGCGGTACGGTACGGTACGGTGCGGTACGGTACGGTACGGTACGGTACAGTACAGTACAGTACAGTACAGTACAGTACAGTACAGTACAGTACAGTACAGTACTTCACCTCTCTCTTCAGGTGACATTGGTTACTACGACGACGATGGCTACTTTTTCATTGTGGACAGAATAAAAGAACTGATAAAAGTGAAAGGATTTCAGGTATAAATTGCAGTGGTTGAAAACCAGCGGCGTTATGCAAATTTCATTCTATAGGTGCCACCCGCCGAATTGGAAGATTTGCTGATGTCTCATCCAGCTGTAAAAGATGCAGCGGTAGTCGGAGTGCCCGATTACGCGGCTGGGGAATTGCCCAGAGCTTACGTGGTACTGAAATCGGGACAAGAGGCCAGTTCAGAGGAGCTGCAGTCCTTTGTGCAAGGTTTACTCAACAGTTGGACAAAAGAGCATAGCATAGCATGGACGATTTTTTAGATCAAGTGGCTCCATATAAAAAGCTTGAAGGAGGAGTGGAGTTTTTGCCTGAGATTCCTAAGAATGCAACTGGTAAGATCTTGCGACGGAAGTTGAAGGAAATGGCCAAGACAAGAGCTCATGTGTAATTAAAGCATTGATGTTGCCAAGAATATATACAGGTTTATGTACATTTATGTGAATAAATAATAAACTTACTAGTCTGTCCAAAAAAGGAGCGACCTGGCGCTTTTTTTGCAAATAACTTTTTATGGAGGCAGCGACGTGGGCGTCAGGACCGACCAAAGTTGTAGAGGAGCTCGAGCGCTTGCCCACGGTTCACACTAATCTGCGCAACTTCCACTTTTAAGCAGTAATTTGCGCAACGTAAAAATGAGCTTTTTTCCTAATTGCGATGAAAGTGAGGTTTCAATGATGTGCCTGCAGACATCCTCCCCTTTGCTGTCATGAGGTGAAACGGCAGCTCCGGTTCAGTTCCGATTTAACTACTGACCATCATCGGCTTTCGGTGGCCTGGCTTGGGCTTTATGTCGACTACTTCCAATCGCTTTGACCGGTTTCGAACCCACAAAAAACTGCTCTCGCAGATGCCGGCGCTGCCGTCACACACAGGATAACATACACTACCCATGGCCATGATGTGACAACGAAAGTTTACTATTATGAATGCCACGAACAGACACATGTCTTTACGGCGGTTCTCAGTTTCTTCGAAGTGAAAACGAAGATATATGGGTTGACACAGCAGTATACAGTTACCATCGTAGCGTATGCGGTAGAGACCTGATCATGGAAAGATGACGCAGTTTGCTCGGGAGTATGCCCCACCGACTGATTCATTAAAATGTCGATAATCGCCATACTCCAGACCAGAAAGGACAGAGAACAAACGACCAGGACCAGAACCCCTAAAGCCAACTTGATCTCGCTTGATTTGGGCCCTTCTGCAGAGGATTTTACTGTAGAGACCCTCCTTCTGACTCTGTGTACCTCTTTCAGCATTGCAACATAGCAAAACAAAATGAAACAAATGCGGATGAGGTTGTAAGCATCGGCTAAGAATTGGTATAATCTATACAATTTTGGATCAGTTGACATAACCATCACTGACCGATTCTGACCATAACCTATGCTACCTTTCACATATTCAGTTGACATCAGCAGGGCAAATGGACTGATAAGCAGCAGTGGGAACAACCACTGGCTTAAAAGGGCCATATAAAGACGTCCTCGCTTCCAGACCTAAACTTTTGTTTGTTTTCCAGATCTAAAGCAGCATCGTCATCGTCATCGTCATCGTCACTGTCATTGTCATTGTCATTGTCAGTGTCACAGTCACAGTCACAGTCACAGTCACAGTCACAGTCACAGTCACAGTCACAGTCACAGTCACAGTCACAGTCACAGTCACTGTCATTCCAATTCTCATTGTCACTGTCACTGTCACTATCATTGTCGCTGTAATTGTCATTATTACTGTCATTGTCATGACTGGTATTGTCATTGTCATTCTCATTCTCATTCTCATTCTCATTCTCATTCTCATTCTCACTGTCACTGTCACTGTCACTGTCACTGTCACTGTCACTGTCACTGTCACTGTCATTGTCATTGCCATTGTCACTGTAATTGTCATTATTACTGTCATTGTCATTGACTGGCATTGTCATTGTCCCTATCATTGTCACTGTCATTGTCCCTATCATTGTCACTGTCATTGTTCCTATCATTGTACTGTCATTGTCCCTAACATTTTCATTATCACTGTCACTGTAATTGTCATTGTCACTGTTACTGTCATTGCCATTGTCATTGTCATCGATCTGCATAGCAAACAAACTTACCAGTGAATATCTCAGTGGATTCAGTATTGCAGTTGACCGATTGAGAGTGAGAATGAGAATGCCAGTGTCCTGTACCAGTACCAGGTAGTAGACAGAGAACAAAAACAAATTGGATGGTATCATCTTCCACATACAGATCAGCAAAGCATAGTAACAAGGCAGAGTAACCAGTGATATGCAAATTTGGTTGCAGATGTCAGCAACACCCAAGTTGAAGGTCAGTGTCCAGAAAGAAGAATTGAACGGTCTGGTTTTACGGTTTTTTATCAGTACATAGAGAAAGACTAGGTAGAAAGCCAGTGCGAAAGGAACAAAACTTTGAAAGAACCATTGAACCATGCAGATTAACCGATTGCACATTGTTCGGTCTTGGAATGTTATGAATGTGGAGAACTGAACGCGACTGAAGACATACAGCTGAAAATAGTTATGGAAATTCTCATCTGAATATGACTTGCGTGAGCTGCTTGCATTGTCACTGAGAAGTTCAACTATATGCTTTGCATCCAAAGTTCCTTTGACCTAAACTGCATTTGAAGAGAGTACATAACACTTATAAGTACAGAATTCGTCAGACTTTAAAGCAGACTTTTGATGAAGCTGTACAGAGTGATGAAGTTCAGTCATCATGGTTATTCCATCTACTGCCATCTGTGGACATATGCAGTGATACTGTAATTTTAATAGTGAAATTTTATTTTAATTTAATATTAATATAATAGAACTAGCCGATTTTAATTTTAATTTAATATTAATATAATAGTCCCCTGTTAATTTTGATTTAGATTTAATATTAATACTATTAAATAACAATTTTAATAGTATTTTAATAGCATTTTAATAGTATATTCTAAAATGCAGTCGAAAAGTTTTTGTCACACTTCAGCGATCTGGCAAAACAACATCTTTTGCTTGAAGTTGTTAGAGTTAGTTGAAAATTTAATCAGAGATGCAACTTAGAAGCATTTTTCTGTGGAAATTTATAACCAATTTGTGAAATGACTTTGTCTGAACCTGGTTTTAAATTGCATTCAAACACAAGTAGCTATAGAAAAAACTATTCAGGCATAGTTAAAGAGAAATTTTTGAAAGGAAAGACTGTTATTACATAGGTTATTGACTAGATTCAGGCCCTTTTTTCATTCATGCCTATTAGTGAGAAAAGTTCCACTATTTCCAAGTGAAAACACATTCGAGATTCAGAGGGCAGTCAGAAATCTTCAATTTTCATCATTTTCTGAGGTAAAATTATGTAACTCCTTGATTGTCAAACATGGTTTAACTATTAAAATGCTATTAAAATACTATTAAAAATAAGTTTTAATATTCAGCCCCTGTGTGTATTTTTAATTTAATTTAATATAATAGTAGGGCCTCTATTTTAATATTAATATAGATTTAATACTATTAAAATGGCACTATTAATAATAGTTTCATTTTAATATTAATATATTTAAATAACAGTATGCAGTGATCCTTATTTCTATGGCCTTCCTAAGATCCACAAGGCGGCAGTTCCTCTGCGTCCCATCGTCTCCACAAGGGGTTCAGTGTCTTATCCTGTAGCCCAGTTTTTGGCGCGCATTCTCGGCCCTTTGGTGGGTCGCTCAGATGCACATGTTAAAAATTCCAACGATTTTGTCAGACAGCTGCGGGATGTGTCACTACCGGCTGGTGCTCAGTTGTTGTCATTCGATGTTGTGTCACTGTTTACCAATGTGCCAGTCGGTGAGAGCTGTCAGATCATCAGACAGTTACTGGACTCCCATCGGGATTTGTGGATGCCCAAGACGTCACTATCTCTAGACCACATAGTGTCACTGGTTGAAACGTGCTTGACTTCAACGTATTTTGAGTGGCAAGGAGATCTCTATGAGCAAGTTGAAGGAGTAGCCATGGGCTCACCTCTTTCACCCATTGTTGCAAATCTCTACATGGAAAATTTTGAAGTTCGGGCGTTAGAGGGAGCTCAGCACCGTCCGCTGATTTGGAAGAGGTATGTGGATGACACGTTTGTGGTCTGGACACACAGTGACTATCAACTGACTGACTTTCTTCTATTTCTAAATAGTGTGTCCCCTACAATCGAGTTTACCATGGAGCGAGAACGAGAGCAGTCGATTTCGTTTTTGGATGTGCTGGTTCACAGGAATGTTTTGGTTGATGGTCGTAACAATCTACAGTTTTCTGTGTTTCGGAAGCCAACCCACACTGATCGTTATCTAAATTTCAAATCAAACCATTCCGTCTCAGTCAAAGGTGGCTTGGTCACAACGTTGTCCTACCGTGCTCAAGCAATTTGTGATTCTAATTATGATGCAACGACCGAGGAAAAAGCGCACCTGCTGCAAGCTCTGTCATTAAATGGTTATCCTCAGCCGTTCATTGAGTCCCGGTTGAACCATTCGCTTGGGCCAAAGCTATCTCGATTTAGCAAGCAAAAAGTTGTGTCTATTCCCTTTGTTCCTGGACTGAGTCAAAAAGTCGCCAGCGTTATTCGCAGCAGGATGAAAATGAATGTTGTTTTCTCTAGTCGACCTACAGGGTGGGCCATTTATCTATTCCCAGTTTCATTAGGACATAACTTTTTCCTACACAGACCGATTTTGCTGAAATTTTGTATAGATACACCCTGATACTTCAAGTTTTTACTGTAAAAATTTTAGCGCGGTCTGACATGAAATGTCTGAATAACAGTAAACTTTTCAAAAGTTCGTTATTGCACTGTGAATTATACTCGTACAGAACGAGGCTGGCGATTTGTTTCATTCTACCTTCTGATGACAATTTTTGTATCGATGCTTTAGGAACCCTTTATATTCCGTTTAATTTTTTAATTATAGAATGTCTTTTACCATAAAAGAGCGTGCTAAATGCGTGGTGTGGTTTGATTGGATGCAGAGCGTGGTAGCGATTCAAAGAAAATTCCGCACGTGGAGACGCATAACTAGCGACCAGAGTGAAGGATTAATTTTAAATTTTAACTGTAAAAATTTGAAGTGTTAAGACATTTGTATGTAAAATTTTAATAAAATCGATCTGACTGGAAAAAAGTTATGGTTATATGAAACCGGGAATAGATAAATGGCCCACCCTGTACATTGCAGACTCTTCTGATGAAGCGTTCACCAAACAAACCATTCGGGATGAGAAAATCTGTCGTGTACAGTGTGCCGTGTCAACATTGTAACTCTGTCTATATAGGAGAGACCAGCCGAACTCTGGAAACAAGAATTTCAGAACACAAACGAAATGTAAGACTGGCCAAAGTGGACATTTCTGAACTGGCTCGTCATGTGTCCATGACCGGCCATTCGATCAACTGGACGAATGTAGAAGTGGAGAAATCCGAAGTTGACCTGATGAGAAGAAGAGCGAAAGAATCACTGATGATTCAGGACAAAGGACAAAAAGCTATGAACGATAGATTGTCTTTGGAAGTATCTCATGCTTGGCGCAGATTGCACTATTTGTAACTGCAATTTTGTTTTGTTAGTTTTTTGCAGTTTTGTTTTGACTTCACTTAGAGTGTAACAGCTGTGTGTGCGAGCTTGCTATTCGTGCTTTGATAACGAGCCCCGTAGTGTGCTCGAAAGCTTAGCAATAAAATCTAATAGTCGTTGCATTCCCCACAAATTTATTACTTTTAAGTACAGTTATTTTAGTTCTATAATATAATATAGTAAGACAAAAATTAGTAATACTAGTGGTAGTTTATTAGTAGTAAAATAATAGCAAAAAGTAAAATATGAGCCAGTAGTAAAGTAAAAAAAATTATATTACCAAACGAGGTCAATAGTAAAATAGAAATTTTACTGCTATTTTTACTAGTTTTTGGTGAAATTGATCAATTTTGCACTAAAAGATAATTTGAGTCACGAAAGTGCCTCAAATTTTACACATTACTCTAAAGTTCTGGAAAACCTCGTGTCATGATCAAATCCAGCAACTATTTGGCACCCACATCAGTTAGTTATAAGATATTGGCATCATTGTTGAAAAATTGGACCTTATGACGCTTCAACAACAACACTCAACTGCGTTGGAGGTGAATGGGTTGGTGATCTCTCAGACTGCACTGAAGGTGGTAAGAGGCCCTCGTCCCATACTCGGTTCTCCTGTCCTTTCAATCCTGTCCCCGTCCCGTCCCATTTTACCTCATCCCTTCCCACCATTCTTGCTCTTCTTGGCAGTTCTATATTTTCAGCTTGTGTACCACTAAACGCGATTAACTATTAATTTTTTACATCACTATTTAAATTGCCAAATTTGGTCTTTTCTGTTGTTTTTCTAACAGTTTTGAGTCAGTCTGGCCTATTATACATCGCAAAAGTGCATTTTTTAACTGAAAAATTACATAAATTACCTATTACCTAAAAAGCTTGAGTTTTTTTTCGCGATTTATGTTTTTTCCGACCCTTAAGAAAAAACCGGTTTTTTTTTCAGAAAAAAACAACGGAAGGAACACACCTCACATCCTGATTCAGAGGTGTCGGTTGGTCATGAGCATAATATGCGCTCGCTAAAATGCTTTAATTCTTGCTTGTTCGTCAAATTTGATCTTCTGTCTGTACGTATTAAGCTTTGCGTTATCGGCTTGAACAAGCATTGAAGTCGCACAACAATGGACATGTACAAAAATACTGGATCTAATCTTTTCGTTGATTGAATTTGGTGGTTTTCTGAAGAAATTTTAAATATAAAAGCACAAGCGAATTTCTCCTTCAGTTCAGTCTCTTGGTTGTGTGCCCAACTCATGACATACTTGATCGTTCTTTTGTCAGTAACAGCTACTGTGCTGACTTTAAATGGGCCCAAATGCAGTAAGTTTTGGTAGTCAACAAAATACATTGTTAGAGGTGAGTGTGAATTTTAGGAGAAGGCTGCACTAAAGAGCCCATGTGTCGGTATCAACCTAATCGAACTCTAAAGTGTGGACTAAAGTACGGCTACTGGTGCCACCACAGGGGAAACAACTTTGTTGACACCGTTAACACGATACGTATACACGTGTCAACGCATCGTGTATGCACACCGTGTAGACCGTGTCAACGATATGTATACACGCTGGAGTGCGTCTCAGAGTTGACACCGTAAACACGATGCGTTAACACGTGTATACATACCGTGTTTTCATATCGTGTTAACGCACCGTGCTAACCGTGTCAACGCAACGAACTAACCGTGTCACCGGCTCCATATTTCATGCAGGTTTCTTTCGCTTATTCCTACTCATGCATGCTTTAGACCCGTGTGTTTGTTGGTGACCTCGCAGACATGAACTCGAATTATAAAACATGTCGACACTGTGGGAAGGCGGTTGAGAGGAGGAATCTTTATGGCCACACTTCAGTCTGCTTTAAACGATCAGGTTTTATTTCGCCAATTAAGTCCGGGTGGAAGTCCGTGAAAACGAAAATATTCCATACTTCTGCCGCGAGCCAACGTTTTGTGCGCACAAAGACATGTGGCTACTGCAATTTTAGAGGAGAACGCCGCGGGATTCTATTGCATGAGAAGCAGTGTATATTGCATATTTATACTAAGTCAGAGACCGGCTCTCAAGCATTTGCAAGGTCAGAGGCTGGAAAAATCATCAAAAGCAATGGGATTTATAATTTTAGCAATTTTCTTAAATGATTTTTAGTTTCACTTGGGTGAAAATCGTTTCTATAAATAATTTGGGCTAAGAGAAATGTTTCTATGTGTGCCGTAGTTTAAATTCGACCAGCCGACTACCATCAGTGAAAAATAATCTGAACTGTTGTATAGCATTTCAGTGATAAAGGCGTTTTAAGAGTCAGTTCGCGAGAACATCAACCCTTGTTCTTCACAGCTATGTGCAAATCGAAAAATCGGCCATCGCTAAAACTTAGCTCTGGGGTCTCTAGTTTGGGGAAGTTGTACCTAACGATGACTTATGCTAAACTTGAAGAGCACAGCCTCCTGCGTGTCCTTGTTCGCCAGAGGCAGGCCTTGGAAGTAGGCTCACCAGCAAGCAAAACCGGCCACTTGAGGTGTCATGTTTGACTGAGCATAACTTGCGATTCCGGCCAGCTAGAACCTTGTAATTCATGGAAATCGAATCGCCATGTCATGGGCTTTCTTTTGACATAGAACCCGAGCTATTCCCTTGCTTCGTTCGGTCCCCACATCACGAAATTTGGAAAAAATCTCGAAAATTCGGCATGGTGAAATTTACTAAATTGGATTTTTCTCGAAAACAAAAAACCGAACCCCCTGGGAGATTGCTTTATTTTAAAGCCCCGCAAATTGCGCTTCTAACGGTGTATAGAAGTCGCCAAAATGTGTTGCCGTGCAAGTTAAATCGCCGCTCAAAGGTCAAGGACAACCAAAAATTGGCATATTTGGCGTTGTTTATGTATGTATGTATGTATGTATGTATGTATGTATGTATGTATGTATGTATGTATGTATGTATGTATGTATGTATGTATGTATGTATGTATGTATGTATGTATGTATGTATGTATGTATGTATGTATGTATGTATGTATGTATGTATCTATGTATGTATGTAATGTTCACATTGTTTATTTGAGAATTCATATGTATGGTATACAGCCAACTCATTAGAGACAAGGCAATAAGCATCCAACCAATGAAAACGTATTGCTCACTTTAATATTAACAAGAATGTGTCTTGTGAAAAAGCAATAGCACTGGTGAGTTTTCAGTTTGACATCATGTTCACTAAACATGCAACAGACACACATTGTAACTCACACTGGTCAGATATCTCACGCCGGCTCCACAACGTTAAACCAATGGGGCCACATTAACGCAGATCTTACATCATAGTAGTAATAGCTGTGGCTATGTATGTATGTATGTATGTATGTATGTATGTATGTATGTATGTATGTATGTATGTATGTATGTATGTATGTATGTATGTATGTATGTATGTATGTATGTATGTATGTATGTATGTATGTATGTATGTATGTATGTATGTATGTATGTATGTATGTATGTATGTAATGTTCACACTTCCTGAGATTTAGGCCATTCATTAGAAACTGTAGGTAAAGTCACAGTAGATGAAAAACACAGACAAAAGGCCAACACCAACAAGGTCTGAAATGTCCTAAAGATCAGTGTCAGAAGCAGGTCACCCATTTCTGTTGCGCCTCAGTTCATCCTCGATGGTTTCGAAGTTTGGATTAAATGATTCATGTATTCATTGCGGTGTACATAAGTGTAGTCATAGGCATCTTGGGGCTGTTCAGCATCAATTTGTTCACCTTCATCATCAGGTACTAACACATAGACAGAGTTGCAATCCAAACCGTGATGAAGAAGCAATATAGTGAACAAATAGTAATTACTATTACTTTCAGTTCGCTGTTGCTTTTGTGGAGGACCTTTTGGCCTGGCACCCCTGCCATCACTGCGGGCTTTTCGGGAAAAGTATGACATAATTTGTTGCTCTGTAAGGTACTCATCAGGCAGGAAACGAAGTGCAGAGCTATCTGCAACATAAACGTGTATGGAGGTGGTATTAACAGCTGTGTGGTAACATTGATTCATCGGTTATAGTTGTGCATACCAGTATAATCCCGAACGTAATTTCTTTCGCCAGTGTTCCTGCATTATGCTTCATTCGCTGTGCACGACCTTCATCAAATTTTTCATCTAACCAGGACACCTGGTTCCAGCTGAAACCGAATGTTCAGAGCAGATTCCCGCAGAGCCCAGCCAGATTCTAGTGCATTGACTGTTGATTGCTTCTTCGGTGTCAACTTCTTTCTCAATCTGTCTATGAATGTCATTTGAACTTGTGAAAATATTCTGCTGGTACATTTGCTGTGCCACATCTTGCATTGTTTGTCTTTCTGGCAGCATATGGTGAGTTCCAGTGATAAGGTGTCTGATGAGATTGCCATAAAACTGGTATTTTCGACTACAACCTTCTTCTGGACAATCGAAAGGCTCATGTTGGTTTGGAGTCTCATAAACGACTATTTTATCGGCTTCCATTTCTTCATCAGACTCTTCACTGCTTTGAACTCGCTGCCCAGAGACTTGGACTTCATCAGGTTGTGTTCAAAGTCTGCGGAAAGCTGTTGCTGGACTACTCTACTATATTTACCCATCATCCAACCACACCGTTACACTAAATGACTTTGACATTGGAGAAATCAGAAAGTTACAGATATTCCTGACCCAAAAATCTGATGATTATGAAGACTAGGATGCATGGTATGTTATCACTATCAATCAATCATTGACTGCGTCTTGGATTGGTTTTCAACTATTGCTATTAACTACTCTGTAATGATTCTAGGTTTATTGAGGCAATCTACCAAACCACACTTTGCAATAGTAGCCACAGCTATTACTACTACGATGTAAGATCTGCGTTAATGTGGCCCCATTGGTTAAACGTTGTGGAGCTGGTGTGAGATATCTGACCAGTGTGAGTTACAATTACATACATACATACATACATACATACATACATACATACATACATACATACATACATACATACATACATACATACATACATACATACATACATACATACATACATACACAATGCCAAATATGCCAATTTTTGGTTGTCCTTGACCTTTGAGCGGCGATTTAACTTGCACGGCAACACATTTTGGCGACTTCTATACACCGTTAGAAGCGCAATTTGCGGGGCTTTGAAATAAAGCAACTCCCAGGGGGTTCGGTTTTTTGTTTTCGAGAAAAATCAGATTTAGTAAATTTCACCATGCCGAATTTTCGAGATTTTTTCCAAATTTCGTGATGTGGGGACCGAACGAAGCAAGAGAAAAGCTCGTGTTCTATGTCAAAAGAAAGCCCATGACATGGCGATTCGATTGCCATGAATTACAAGGTTCTAGCTGGCCGGAATCGCAAGTTATGCTCAGTCAAACATGACACCTCAAGTGGCCGGTTTTGCTTGCTGGTGAGCCTACTTCCAAGGCCTGCCTCTGGCGAACAAGGACACGCAGGAGGCTGTGCTCTTCAAGTTTAGCATAAGTCATCGTTAGGTACAACTTCCCCAAACTAGAGACCCCAGAGCTAAGTTTTAGCGATGGCCGATTTTTCGATTTGCACATAGCAGGGTCGATTCTCTCGTGAACTGACTCTTAATAGCTTGATGAGCAAATGTTTGGAATTAAAAGAAGAAAATAGTACAATAGAGAGCATAGGATCAATAATAATAGCCACGGTGCCAGGCAAGTGATGGGAGCCGGTGAGCTAAACACGTGATATCGATATGTATACACGGTCCGTATACACGTGTCAACGATATGTATACACGGTCCGTTAACACGGCCTACCCAAGGGCGTGTTAGCGATATGTATACACGATGACATGACACGGTTAACACGCTCACAAAACACGGTTGACACGATGACATGACACGGTTAACACGCTCACAAGACACGGTTGACACGCTCCGCAAACACGTGTATACGGACCGTGTCAACCGTGTCAACAAAGTCGTTTTCCCTGTGCACTGTCATGGTGAGAAACAAGGTACCTTATAGTCTTCAATCTCTCATATTGCTGCAGCGAATAGCAAAACCCATGTCGATTAGATAGAAAGCATTTGGGAGCTAATTCTATTAATCACATTGGTACTTTGCCCTCAAAACACTTTACTGCGCTAACTGGTTTTGGTTAATTAATAATGGTCTTTTTAGAATAGAGCTTTACTTTTAGATATCTCTCTCAAGATTGCGTTCAATAGGCTGTAACATAATGGCGACATTTTAGCCACAAAGCGTTCCGCAGACGTGAAGCGCTACCTTGAGCACATGCATCGTCGAGATGCCGAAATACTTGGGCCTGCAACAAACATAGTGAAGAAAAAGCTTCATTGATTCAGTAATGTCAGTAAAAGACTGATAGTCAATGTAATGTAATGACAGAACAAGTCGTGTTCAGGTACACCAGTAGGTTACACCAAATTCTCAATTGTACCGGCATTCTCAAATTCTCAACAATATATGGTACCGACAGCATGCATATATGGTACCAGTACCTTCATACATGTAACAGCTCCGGGCCGACCTGGGGGGAGGGGGGTAGGGGGGGGGTTTCGCCCAGGTGGGGGTCCCAAATTTCAAAAAGCTCCAAAACGCCTAGAAATGCGTTTTTAGCACGTTTTTCTCAGTAAGGACGCTAAAAATCGCTATTTTAAGCTGCCAAATAGCGTTTTAAAGCTGAAAACAAGCAAAAAATGACAAAAAGAGCTTCCAAAAACACCGATTTTTCTTAAATATCAGCAGTGGAAACGCCAAATTCGGTTTCCAAAGGCTTTTCAAGTGAATTTTAGGCTAAAATTAGTGATTTCTGACCCAGTTTGTTAATACTGGAGCCACTACTAGTACTTGTATTTTTTGGTCAGGGGGAGGGGTCCCTTAACCTGTCTCGGGGGGGGGGGGGGGTGGGGGGGTGTTGGCCTTTCCAGCAGGGGGGGGGTAAACCCCCAAAACCCCCCCTAGTACATGTATGAGTACCTTATATGGTACCACCATAGTCCCCCGAATGTTGGGGTACCATACTAGGCTAGGTAGCTAGCTAGGTAGCTACCGGTACCATATACGGCGTTAAGTGCCTGGCAAACCTTCTTCTATAGATTTTCTTTCATTGTGTCTGAAAGCTGCATCTGATAGCTGCCGTGTACTGCTGAGCACAGTGTATGTTACAATCTTAACTCTTTCGAATGCACCCTTCAGGCGCGCAAATTTTTGGGGTTCGGGCTAGGCACAAACACTATATCGGTTTTCGGAAATAAACAAAAAGTAAAATCCTTTGCATGTGCTTAGCCAAGGACAGTTGTCTGGTGGCTTGTGTAGGTTGCGTTAGACAGACTTGTCTGTTGTGGGTCCTATGTACGCCAGCAGTACCTCAACTGGTTCAGGGTCAATCTTCAAGACTAGTACATTCGCATTCTGAGAAACCACTCCCTCCTAAATCCAGATTAGATTGACAACAGACAACGTTATAAACAGACAAGACCAAGTACGAATCAGAATCAGCAAATATCAGATAATTCCATGTCACTTGCTTCCTCCTTGGCGCTCAGGAAAACCTTGATCAGCTATTCCAGCTCTTTCCGCTGGTCGTTCACTGCTTCCTCCATCCTTTCAGGCAGCCATCACACTCCTGCACTCGCTGCTCTTTCCCCTTCAGGTAGCCGAGACACTTCTGCCACAGTTGCTTCATCTGTTTCAGGTAGCCGAGACACTTGCGCAGTCGTTGCTTCAGCTCTTTCTGGTAGCCAAGACACTCTGCAGTGATTTCTCCATCTCTTTCAGGTAGCCGTAACACTGGTGCAGACGTGCAGCCCAAGATGAAGCCCAAAGTTGAGCAAAGTGTTGATCGAGAAATTGTGGGGTGCGTGGTGGCCAAAACAACTCACTATGGTGGAGTGTGTAGGGCGAGACCTCACCTGCTGTACGGAATGGCTAGGGCTAGAAGAAATCCACTTCCCAATTGATGCAACCAGAGTAAACGACAACAGGGAGGTAGAAGTTGGAAGAGATGAGAACACCGGCGGAAAAGGCACAAGTCAAGACCAGAAACTCACCCAGCCCATCCAATGCACATACCAGTGCTGTAAAGAAAGCGGTAGAGCCAGACAGTATTAGTTTGCCTTACCCAACAGCCTAGTGGAACAATACTGTGTTACGAAGAGAGGTTGCCAGACAATGATGCAACACCAGAGCAGAACGCCGCTCAACAGACACCCAATTGACAACAAATAACTCACAAGTTTCTCAGAGTCAGTCAAACTGCTCAAACAATCGCTCATATCGGAGCACTACCAACAAACACATCTATTGATGGGCACGTAAATTAATTTCCGTTGGATCAGACAGCCGCATCCAGCCAATAAGCGAAGGGATACCATAAGCGCATCTAGGAACGGCGCGCGATACGAAACATCTACAATTATAACGAGCCCAGTGGCGTATCCAGGGGGGGTGTAGGGTGTGTACACCCCCCTTTGCGGTGGAGGTAGGAAGAAAAAGTCTGTCAAAAATATAAGAAACTAATGAATTATGTACTAAAGCTGTCTATTTTGTGCTCAGAATGCCTTCTAAATGCGTTTTTGAAGGCCAAATTTTCAAAATTTTCTCGCCCTGGTCGGGCAGAAGCCCAACCAGGCCATTATAAACTACTAAAACTTGTAATTTCTGTTAATTTTAAGCTCCGAATGCGTTTTAAACGCGTTTTTGAAGGCTAATTTTGCTAAATTTTCTTACCTTGGCTGGGCAGCGGCCCAACCAGGCACTTTCAAAATTTTACACCCCCCTTTCCAAAATCCTGGATACGCCACTGAACGAGCCAGTCGAACTGAGCTGGGAGGGACTTTACAGAATCTACTGTATGTTCTCTTAGGGAGCGGTGCATGACTCTTACAATTCGTCCAATTAATAGATACAGTACAGTAGATTTACTACGTATTACAACAGAATACTATATAGTGCCATCATAAATGAGCCTTTTTGTTCGCAATAGACTTCAACTTCCGTCGCAAAATTTTACCAGTTGCGTTTTTAGGGATTTTCGCTAAAAACTCAACTCCTCCATCCAGCTTCTTGTATGAGGCCACTTGGCCTGCAATGCCGAACATCTTTCAGCTGTTTGTAATCGGGAAAAATACCTTTAACAAAAGTTTGTAGCTCTTCTGCAGTAGACTTGTCACCAGATTTAAGCACCACGAAGGCTTTTGGCAATTCGCCAGACGCAAAATCGGACACACCCACCACTGCAGCATCCTGTACAGAGGGATGGGACATCAGCAAATCCTCTAGCTCAGCGGGCGGAACCTACACAACAAAATCTGAATAATGCGGGCCACATCTATGCACAACAATTTACCTGAAATCCTTTCACTTTTATCAATTCCTTTATCCTATCCACAATGAAAAAGTACCCATCGTCGTCGTAGTACCCAATGTCTCCTAAAGATGCAAGATGCACGGCAATATTCATAAAACAAAGAGCACCTATCTATTTCATTCAGATATTCTGCTCTGCTCTGCTCTGCTCTGCTCTGCTCTGCTCTGCTCTGCTCTGCTCTGCTCTGCTCTGCTCTGCTCTGCTCTGCTCTGCTCTGCTCTGCTCTGCTCTGCTCTGCTCTGCTCTGCTCTGCTCTGCTCTGCTCTGCTCTGCTCTGCTCTGCTCAACCATGCTTTTCTCAAAGAAACCCAGCCAAAATAGCAAGAAACTACCAGTACGCAGCCAACCGGCATGGTCAATGTTCTCTGCAGTAGTGGTTGGTCGGTTCAAATAGCCTTTCATAACCATAGCGCTTTTCACACAAATCTCACCCTCTTTGTTGGCTCCCAACTCTTCGCCTGAGTCAGGGTCAACTACCTAAACCACCTCTAAGAGCGCCGTTTGCATATGTGCGTCGATTGCACAATCATTTACCTTCATTTCAACATTTGGGACTACCACGCCAACGCTGCCGTGTTTTGTTTGGCTGAGTGGCGCAACTGGGGTTAGCGTGCACAGTAAGCTCATCTCTGTCATGCCATAAGCTGAAATTTGCATGCGACAGTCAAAGCCTATGAATATCAGTAGTACCTTGCATCAGGAAAACATTCGGGAATCTGGCACAGAATTCTTGTGAAAGTTCTTTGCCCAGTGGAGCAGCTCCTACTGTGATGAAGCGCAGACTACTGAGGTCGTACTGTTGCACCAAAGGACTCTTTGCAAGAAAGAGAATCAGTGGAGGCACTAGATTCAGAGTTTGCACCTGAAACTGTACTGTTCTGAAATTGAATGTGTTCTGAGTACTGGTGGTACCTTGTAGTCCTGACAAAGTCTGAGGAACTGTTTTCTGTGAAACCTCGGCATACACACAATCGTGCTGCCGCTGATAGCATTGTGAATCAGACTCATCAGACCAGCCATGTGAAAGAACGGCAAAATTCCAAGAATTGCAGAGGGCGTTGACAAATCCAAACCTTTTATTTTCGGAATCATCTGCATTATTGCACTACAGACAATTCAGTTTTAAAGATAATTTTAGCAACTAGGACAAAAGGGCACTCACTTCAGTGCTACTGTAGTCATGGACACCAAGTTGGAATGAGTGAGCATCACTCCCTTTGGCAAGCCGGTTGTGCCGCTTGAATAAGGCAGTAAAATCATGTCTTCTTTTGGATCTACCACAACTTTTGAAAGTCCGAAGTCGGGAACTGTTGAGGTGACTTCTTGCCAGCTGTGCACTGATAAAGCTTTTTGATCAGTTGTGCTCTCTCCAATGCAAATTATCCGCTGAACAGTCGAATGTTATTTTGATCGACAAAGTATGTTGTGTAGGTTACTTTTATCTGATTGCCAAGATTTTCGGCAGCTTTCGCTGCATTCTTTAGTGAAGTGCTTTCTGTTATGATAATCTTTGCACCAGAGTCTTTTAAATGATGCTCCAATTCGTCTAAAATGGTTCAGTCTGTGGAACATATGTACACAGTCAAAAATACACAAAAAATGTCCACCCCCGTTTTCGAACCTTACTCACGCGATTCGTTCTCGCGTCATTTCTTTATGAATTTGGCTCAAATTTTCAGAATTAATTAACAATGTAACTGGAGAGACATTGGGCAAGTTTGGTGCGCAAATTCCAACTCGTTCTGGTTTTATAAAACAAAAACCAAGAATTACGGTGGTCCACGGAAGCCTCAATTTTTTTCGGCAATTCAAAGAGTATCCGTCTCAAACGTGCAGGAATGATTGATGTTGCCATTGGGCATAACATACAATACTGAGTGGACAGCCCTGTGGCTCAATCGGCACCAAAATTGGGGAATTTCAAAAACATGATCGAAAATCCCGTAGTTATGAATGCCTCACTTTCTAAAAATGACTGAACATGATATTTGAACTCCATTCCACATGGTAGAAAGCTCCTCTCAGTGTTTTTTCGAAAATCGAAAATCTTCAGAATAATCATTTCACCGGTTTTACGTAGAAATGTCACATTTTTTCATGTTTTGAAATTCTCCAATTTTAGAGCGGTTTGAGCTACAGGGCTGCCCACTCAATATGTCATGCCCAGTCATCAATCATCACTGCAAGTTTCACAGCCGGATTGGTTGAATTACCGAACGAATTGAAGTTTGCATGGACCATCATAAATCTTAGTTTTTGGGTAATAATACTGGAACGAGTTGGAATTTTCGCACCGAACTAGCACAGTGTCTACCCAGTTATTTTGTTAATTAATCCTGAAAAGTTGAGCGAAATGGATAAAGAAATGAGTACTCAGTACAGTATGGCCAAATGGCAGGGTGAATCATTCCTGCACTGCTAATTTCAGACCCAAACTCTTTACTAAACGGGGACAGTATGAACCCAGTTATATTGTATTTCTGTAATATGTGAAATTCGACTGACAACAAAAGTGTGCCCACACATTATTAACATGCATTTTGCGAGAAAGTCAACTTAGCTATAAGGGAAGGCGTTTAAGCAACTTTTTTTCGCGGATCCGGCTGGTAGCCAAACATGTCAAAATAGATGTCAAACGAACACCAACGGTACATGTTCGAACACCAGCGACCCCCTAGAACCGGAGCTGTACCCCCTCAAAGTTGGGTCGGTAACCCCTTTTCGACCATTTTCTCGACATTTACTCAAACGATCACCATTCACTCGTTTCTCAAGAGTAAGAACAGGCGTGCACATGGTTGGATAGCCCTGACAGTTGCCTTTCAGACGCTGCACACAGCGCTTCCGGAACGTACCCGGTTAGCGAGATATTCTCCGAAAACTACGAAATTTAGCGAAATTCCGACTCGATTTTTTTTCGAAAAATCGCTGTAACTTCTGCCATATATGCGGGGTCAAGCTGATTTTTGCTAACAAGTTAAAACGGAAAATGCCAAACAAATTTAACCTTTTTCGGAGGCAATTTTTTGGTGGTGGGGGGGGGGGGGTGTTGCAATTTGAAGCCAGTCAAAAAATATTTTTTTGCTTAGAATAAAAAACAAACACACAATTCTGGTGCAGTTTTACCGGCTGATCACGAATATGAACTCGGTTTGGCTGGATTCCTTTTGGTTCGGGAGAAATTTGCATCCAAATCTTCGAGTGGCTGTATTTCTAAAGTGGCACTGCTCATTAGCATGAGCAAGAACCATGCTAGAAAGCAGTTTTTCTTATGTAGTTTTTGATGCTGAATCCGAAGATAATCATATTTTTTATCTACATTGAGCAGTTCTGAAGATATGGGCATTTTGAGAATTTGCGAACAAAACCGTTGCAGTTGGTATGCAATGGTGGTTTGAAATGTTACTCAGTTCTGTCATATGCTAGATACGGAGCCATGGAATTAGCATCACCTAATGCAGTTTTTGCTGCTGATTATGAAAATTACCTCTATTTTTCAATCGGACGGCTTCTGAGTGAGTTACTTAGGCCTGGTGCACGGTCATCCACATTGTAAGAAATTTATCAAACAGGTGCGTGAAATAGCAACTGTTATATGCAGTTTTCTTCGCTGATTCAGAATATGACATTATTTTTGCGCTACAATGACTTGGTCAGGAGTTATAGACCTCTAAAGTTACTTCATTATCCATGCTTTCAGGAGTGGTAATCTGGAAATAGATAGTCTGTGCTTTGGCACTTGTGAAGTGAATTATCTATCAGAAAATAGTGTATCCGAACTATTTTCGACCGCTGATTTATAAAATGACCTTACTTCTGCTCTACAAGCCTTTCATTTTAAGGTTCTGTCATATTCTTGTGAAAGAAGTGCAGAAAGTTGTATCTTAAAATCAATAGCTTGTAGAGCAGAAGTAAGGTCATTTTTGAAACCAGCGGTTCAAAATAGGTCGGATACACTATTTTTGATAGATAATTCGCTTCAGAAGTGCCAAAGCGCAGACTATCTATTTCCAGATTACCACTCCTGAAAGCATGGATAATGAAGTAACTTTAGAGGTCTATAACTCCTGACCAAGTCATTGTAGCGCAAAAATAAGGTCATATTCTGAATCAGCGAAGAAACCTGCATATAACAGTTGTTATTTTACGCACCTGTTTGATAAATTTCTTATAATGTGGATGACAGGGCACCAGGCCTAATTAACTCACTCAGAAGCCGTCGGATTGAAAAATAGAGATAATTTTCATAATCAGCGGCAAAAACTGCATTAGGTGATGCTAATTCCATGGCTCCGTATCTAGCATATGACAGAATTGAGTAACATTTCAAACCACCATTGCATACCAACTGCAACGGTTTTGTTCGCAAATTCTCAAAATGCCCATATCTTCAGAACTGCTCAACGTAGATAAAAAATATAATTATCTTCAGAATCAGCATCAAAAACTACATAAGAAAAACTGCTATCTAGCATGGTTCTTGCTCATACTAATGAGCAGTGCCACTTTAGAAATACAGCCACTCGAAGATTTGGATGCAAATTTCTCCCGAACCAAAAGGAATCCAGCCAAACCGAGTTAGTTCATATTCGTGATCAGCGGGTAAAACTGCACCAGAATTGTGTGTTTGTTTTATATTCTGAGCAAAAAAATATTTTTTGACTGGCTTCAAATTGCAAAACACCCCCCCCCACCCCCAAAAATTTGCCTCCGAAATAGGTTAATTTTGTTTGGCATTTTGTGATTTATCTTTTTAGCGAAAATCAGCTTGCCCCCTCATATATGGCAGAAGTTACAGCGATTTTTTGGAAAAAAATCGAGTCGGAATTTCGCTAAATTTCGTAGTTTTTGGAGAATATCTCGCCAACCGGTTACGTTCCGGAATCGTTGTGTGCAGCGTCTGAAAGGCAACTGTCAGGGCTATCCAACCATGTGCACGCCTATTCTGACTCTTGAGAAACGAGTGAATGGTGATCGTTTGAGTAAATGTCGAGAAAATGGCCGAAAAGGGGCTACCGACCCAACTTTGGGGGGGGGGGTACAGCTCCGGTTCTAGGGGGTCGCTGGTGTTCGAACATGCACCGTTGGTGTTCGTTTGACATCTATTTTAACATATTTGGATACCAGCCGAATCCGCGAAGAAAAGTTGCTTGAACATCCTAAGTTGACTTTCTCGCAAAATGCATGTTAATTGCAAAATTGATCAAGAATTAGGCTGGAATTAACCAAAAACTAGTAAAATAGTAGTAAAATTTTCATTTTACTATAGACGGTCTTTGTTAATTTAATTTTTACTTTACTATTGCCTTTTAATTTTACTTTTTACTATCATTTTACTACTACTAAAATACCACTAGTATTACTAATTTTTGTTTTACTATACTATAGTAAAATAACAGTATTATATTGTTAATTAATACTGAAAATTTGAGCTAAATCGATAAAGAAATGACCGAGAACGAATCGTTTGAGTAAAGTTTGAAAACGGTAAAGAGGACAGTGTTTTGGTGCGTACTGTATTACGCACTTGGCTGGTAGTCAGGATTGGCCCCAGATGTTACTCCACCTCTGAGTGCAATTCCAAGGAAACATAGATAAAATTCAGGTCGGTTTCGCAGCAAAAGTACTGCTACATCTGATTTCGAGAAACCTTCAATCAAAATGCTTTCAAATACAGGGTGTGCCAAAAAAAAACAACCCAGCAGATTTTTCGCTGTAGCAACCGCAAATTTCAACCGATTTGAATAAAACCTTTTTTAAATGAAAGATAAATAAATTCTTAAAAGATTGCTGAAATTTTCATTAATGTATTCTGCTTAGTTCCTGAGATATTGACTCTCAAAGTCAAAACAGTGATTTTGGCAGTGAACAAGAGGGATTTTTTTATTATTCTGCACTTCGCAATAAAACAAATTCCTGCTACTGCTAAGGGCTCTTGGAGGCTTTACAGGTGACACAGAAACTCGGTTTACTTCAACACTAAAGTATCTTAGCCCCAGCAGTAGGAATCTGCTTTATTGTGAAATGCAATGGAATCGCTCTTGTTCTTTGCCAAAATCTGTTTCGACTTGGAAGGCAAATATCTCAAGAACTAAACTGTGAATCTCAATAAAAATTGCACCAGTCTTTGAAGAATTTATCGGTCTTTCATTCAGAAAAGGGTTCATTCAAATCGGTTCAGATTCATGGTTGCAAAAGTAAAAAATCTGCTGGGTTGTTCTTTATCACTCTTGTTCATTGCCAAAATCACTGTTTTGAATTTGAGGACAAATATCTCAGGAACTAAGCAGGCTATCTTAATAAACGGTACATCAATCTTTCAAGAATTTATTTATCTTTCATTTAAAAAAGGATTCATTCAAATCGGTTGAGATTTGCGGTTGCTACAGCAAAAACTCTGCTGGGTTGTTTTTTTTGGCACACCCTGTACTTTCTTTTAAACAATAATACTTACTATTTAGAGATACAACAGATAGAGACGAAACCATAGATGTAACAGGGGGTCTGGCGGTCTGTCCCCATCAGACTTAGGTTACACCCCCCGGATGGGGACCCCCGAGACGATTTTTCCGACCTTCCTCCGATTTTTTGGCAAGTAATTTTTTGAACAAATTTTTGCGATTTTTTGCAATTTCAGACACAAAAATTGCCAAAATCGTCTGTAAAACAGCACTTTTTAGCTGTATTTCAACCAAATTAACGATTTTTGACGATTTTTAACCGAAAAGTTGCGATTTTTGATCGTTTTTAGTGCTCAACTCAACTCCCTCCCAAAATTTGGGCTCAGCAGAACCCCCGGCCGGTGCCAGACCCCCCAGCCGCTCCCGCTTCGGCGGATGACCTGTTACATGTATGGACAAAACTAACCAAAACGTTGCAAATATGTCGCGACTGAATAACTTAATGAAAATACATCTCTATATGTAAACCTTTCTTGTGATTCGCTGTTCACCTAAAAAGGTGCCGTTGGTGCACAGTTTGATGAGACAAAGCAAAAACACTTACGAAGGCCAGTTTTTCGCCGTGTGCCCATACGAAATTCAACAAACTTTCATGGTAAACGGTTTCTTCTACTTCAACTTGCTCAAACTGCGACTTTATAGGCATTTGTAACGCGAACTACTATAACGTGTGCTAGCTAAACACGGTGAAACGGACAAACGGCCCAGTTTCATGGCAAAAACTTGCGATGCAATATTGATCTGCATTGATAATGCCAGAGATAACAAGCTCTTGATAACTACCTAAGTGAAACTGCGACACATGTAAAGTACAGTGATACTCAGCCATTCTTTCTTACTAAGTATGGAAGACATTTTCAAAAAATGTAATTGTAATTGGTTCAGATATTGTACTGTATTTTTAGACATGACAGTCACAAATGTTGTTGTTTCTAACCGCCGCTCACGCGCTATGCAGTCTTTACACTGATCTCGAAGCAATGAAGACATTAAACATACCAATGAATCACAGAATCATTGATAACAAATGTGTTCGTTCGATACCCTACCAACACGAACTCAAATTCAACCGTTTACTTGATTTTATGCACCCAGTGTATTACATATTTTGTTGTGCATACATCAACTCAACAGTGATAGATATTGCAGTAATTGTGGCTAAAAACGGGAAACAGAAAACACAGAACAATTGCCGCGTCGTTGGCTCAGTGGGTAGCTCGCTGCCTCTGAGTCACGGCGGCCCCTGCATCCCTAGCGGTTGAAGTGGTTCATCCTCTCGGCGCGGCAAGTTTCTTGCTGCAAAGAGTTGGTCGTCGGCACAACGCTCCACCCAGGCCACCGAAAGCTGGTTACCGCGAGTAGGTAAAATGGGAACCAACTGGATCTGCCGTTGCACCGAAGCCGCTCCACAAAGCATGCCGCGTTGGGAAGAACATCTACGATGTCAGAAGCTGTCTGAGAAACCAACTATGCCGGGGAGCCATCGGCCGTCGGGAGCTGTCAGAATCATGGCATCGACACGCCGGCCGCCCTCATGGTGACCGGCACCCAGCAGCATGGCTAGGAGCGGCTGGCAGTGAAAGAAGGGCAACGTCCGAGATGACGAATCACGGGGAAGCGAAATGGACCTCGAGTCTGATCGCAGGCCGTAAGGCCCCCCGCACATCGGATCGGATCGGACACAGAACAATTTCAAAATATTTCAATCGGTTCTGAGTACAGCAGACTTCAGGCTTTCAAATGATGCAAGAATTGGCTCTCTGCTGTTTGTCGCTAACCCCACAAACGGTGTTGAAGATTCTGTAACCCTTAATTTTTGCTATTTCAGTATTATATTTTATCAACGCTTGCAATCATACTTTTTCGCATTAATAAAGTTGTGTTACGGATATTCACAGCCTTCTGGTAGATTTTAAACAATCAAGTGGGTTGCACCTTCGTAAATCGCGCCACAGAAAATCAGTCCCCGCCCCGTTCAAACGTGCGCAAAAATGCTACATACTAAACTGCGCGGCTCACACACCAAAACTGTTTTAAGGCCGAATTTCTCTTATTCTTCATGAAATCAAGTGCGGTTTTTTGCGTAATTTATCGCATCCGGTCATGCTGTCATGTATGGTGTGTGCTTTTTACAAAATGGCGCCCCAGCGACGCCCGGTGATGATGCCTGCACTGGGAAGGAAACCCGGCGATACGAAAGCGGTTCCCTGATAATGAAGGAACAGGTTTAGCACACGGCTAAATCCAAATTCGGCCAATTGTTAGATATGTAAAAAACCTTCTACCCATGCGCGCATACGTAGGATACATAGCGGCGGCTCTAGAGAGTCGTCGGTCAGTGTTCCTGGAATCCCAGCCGCTCTCCATCGCGCCTTCCAGCCGGACCAAGATGATTGAGTGATCGACGGTAGCCAGCACCGACCCCAGTGAGCAACCGCCAGGGCTGTTGGGTCGGTTTTTTTCCTCGGTTTTTTTCGTTTTTTCCGAAAAAAAAACCGGTTTTTTCCTAGGGGCTCGGAAAAAACTAAAATGCGGAAAAAACTCAAGCAAGTTTTTAAAGGAAATAGGCACAATAACGGTTGAATTCGATTCAAATGCTTTGAATTTACGTTAATAGAAGCCTTACAAGCATTTCCATGGCATAACTTAGCAGCTGTTTTTGGGGAAAAATACCGGTACCATTTTCAGGCAACTTCTATTTTTGTATTTTTGTTGTTTTAAAATCAAATTACTACTCTAAAAGATGAAATTAGTGCATTTAATGAAAGGAAATGTGGAGTCTTTTACTAGTAGATCTTGCACACAGCACAACACAACACACACTCAAACGCACACACTCACACAACTACTCGGTAACTCGCTAATACAAACACTCACACAAAACTATCAAATTCTTCATCACTCCCCTTTCAACGAGTGTCGACTGGCCGCTGCTGTGCCTGACAGTCAAGGTAAAGTGAACTGCGGGAACTGGTCCGCCTCTGTTGACTCGGCATCTCCAGTAAGTTGCTCTACACTGACACCGTGCTGACTCGATCGCTTGCACGCCACGTTGCCGCCTTTCTGCGCTTTCGTTTGTATCTGTTGCCTTGTCATCGGTGAAGCAGACTGCCGTCTCTTGTCCAACGAACTAGAACGATTTACCATACTCATCTGTCTTCTTCTCCTTCTCACTGTAATAAAACTCACGCTATTTCGTTGAATTCTGCAATAAAAAGCGATTGTTAAATTTTTTTTCTGTCATCTTGGAAAATAACTTTTGGAAAAAAACCGGAAAAAAACCGGCTTGAGTTTTTTCCGGAAAACAAACAGCCCTGGCAACCGCCACTGTCCGTCGCCAAGCCGCCCCGAAGAAGGCCAGCGCAGGTGAGCGCGCGCCGCTCTTCCTCAGCGCGTAGCTGCATTCCTTTCGGGTAAGATTAATCTATTGGGATATAGGTCACTCCGCTTCTACTTAAAGTTGCCACGCTTCCCAAGTAGCCCGTAAACCATATACACGACAGTGCTATCGGCCCTTTTAGCGTATTTTCGTTGTAGTACAGCGAATTATTAAAAATGGTCGCCCATACCTAATGTTAGTTTTTCAGAAAAATACAGCTTTATTGTTGTGCTACTTTTTACTAACTACCTGGCTTTCCCAATTCCGACAAACAAAGCCAAAACAACAACAAACACAAGTGGCTGTTATTAAATCGCACTTTTCTAATTTTTCATGAAATCAAATGCTGTTTTTCTGCTGAAATTCTCATAGGCGGTCATGTAATCGGAGTTTTAGCCTATTTTCCTTGTCATAGCGAATTATTAAAAATGGTTGCAGCAGTATTTATTGGTAAACCAGTGGTTTTTGACAAATCAGTTAATGCAAGAACAATAGTGAGAGAAATCACAGCAGACTTTTGTTGAAACTGTAGCCGCTAACGACTCCGGTACAATCAGAACGTAGTAAAGTTGAACAAGCGCCAGATTTGGTGGTCATCCATTCGGCGCAAAAGGTT